>VDFB02271245.1:0-33061 GCA_007258455.2 Sequoia sempervirens
GATGCAGGTCAGCTAATGAGCAAATCATTTGCCTCCCAATCATGTTTAGTGTATTGCGAGGGCAGTTAACTATCTAAAGGGGAAATTGCAAGTGCCAAACTAGGGGAATTACCAAGTTCTACACTTGTTGTAGGAGATTTTTCATTTAAGATCATGGAGGAGGAAAATAATATCAAGATTTTTCTTAGATTGGTCCTTACGAGGGATAATGTCTATTGCTCATACTACATCATCCATAAGATGAATAGAAGTGGTATGTGGGATAGGATCAAGATGTTCAATAGTTTTCTGAATAGTCATCACATCATTGTTTTGAGTTTCACTGGCTTTGATGAATGACATGGTATGTTTGGGCATCGGGTTGGTAAATAATTTTAGATTTTGATTTGGTGGGGCAACAAACAGATTTCCTTTAACATTAATATTTGAAAAGGATAGATAGCTAGAATCAATGACATCTTAAACTATGTGTCTAAGATGCTTACATTGTTCTGTGTCATGTCCATTTTGTCTATGATAATGGCAATAAGCGTTGGGTTGAAAGTTTGGAGGAAAAGGTTTTGTTGGATCTAATGATTTAACAATAGGTAAAGTAATCATTTGTTGTTGCAATAGTTGGGTCATGGTGTTATGAAGAGTGTTTGGTAAAGGTGTAAATGGTCGCTTTGGATCTCCATAGGTAAAAGGTATCGCAACTTTGACAACTATGAATTGATTGTTGATGGGTTAAGGTGGATGTTGAGGAGGGGAGTTGAATTGTAAGAAGCCTTTGTTTGGTTTTTGAAATGGTTGTGAATTATTTGAAGTGTTAGGATTAGATTTTTTAGGTCAGTTAGTAGTGGACTTGGCATCATGACTACTAGCTGAATTTTGATAGTCACAAAGGGTTGTACATAAATGCATGAAAGAGGGAAATTTCATAATGGTCAATTTATCTTGTATGTGAGTTCACACATTTTCAATAAACATGTTTTGGAGATGTGGATTAAGAACCTTGACATCAATTTTGGAATATAATGATTGATGGTGTGACATGAAATTAGTGACTTTTTCATCCACATTTTGTTTACATCTCATTAAATCAACCAATGTCTTTTGGGAGTCATGTACACTTGAAAATGATTTATGAAAGCATCAACTAGTTGATTGAATGAACAAATTGTATTGTTTGGTAAGTTTGAAAACCACTCCAAAGTAGTGTCCTTTAAGGTCCTAGGAAATAGTTTCGCCAATAGTTTATCGTCAAGAACAAAGTCACTGCATAAGGTTGTGTAAGCATTAACATGATTAGTAGGATCACCCTTTCCTCCGTACTTCTCAAATATAGGTATCTCAATTCCTTGTGGCATCAGTGTTATTAATATTTCTAAGGATAATGGGCTACTATGGACATAATAGGTGGGTGGATCATTTTGAATTTGGCTTATGATGGGTATTTGTTGTTGCATGGAGGAAATGGTTTGGCAAAGTTCCATGATGAGAGGGTTGGTGTAAGTGGCATGAGGTGGGAGAGATAGTGGTGATGGAGTGTATGTAATGGAAGGGAAAGTGAATGGAATGCTAATAGGTGGTATGGTGGAAGAGTAGAAAACATTTGATGCCATAAAAGAATTAGGAACACTAGCAAGAATAGTCGAGCAAGGAATTACATTACTAACTTGTTGCATTATGGTTGTAACTTGGGGAGTGGCATAGGTAGGTATGGATGCTACAATTGAAGGGGGAGGAATGTAAAGACCTCCATGGCTAACTACAATATTTTCTACTTGAGGTGTTCTAGAGGTAGAAGGAATGTGTTTATGCTATATCTCAAAAATTTGTTTCATAACATCTAACCCTTCATTACATTCAAGGAAATGATGGATTTTTCCTATAGCAAGAATTGCGATAGTTGAGATGTTTTCAAGACACATGTTTTATTGCAAATGTGTTAGATCCTGATGAATTTTAATGATTTTTTCTTGTAGAACGTGATCATTTTGTGTGTCAACTTGCATGTTATTGGAAGGAAAAGTAATGCTAAAGGTGGGATCCATGCCTAATGCACTATTTTCAACACCAAGAGTACTAGCTCGAGACAACCCAAGGTCCAAAACGAGTGTGTTATTGTAGGATGCCATGATTTAGGAACTTCTCACTAAAGTATTATCAATAGGGCACCAAACACTCAACAAGGGCTTCTAAAGATAGGGTGAATTCAAGTGAAATGTAAATAAGAAGTAATAAAATGCTAATAAATTTTTTTGTAGAAAATATAATAGAGATATAATAACATAAAATATAAAAGCAGAAAATTCCCAAAAAATGCCAAAAAATGTAGGTCAGAATGTGCAACTGGACTGATTCACCCAGGGTGGCGAATGAGTCCAGGGATGATTTTTTTTAGTTTTTTCATAAATTTGAAATGCAATTTGATATTTTTCAGATATAACTAGAGAATGAAAATGAAGAATTTTAGTGTGTTTAAATGATTTGAAATGAAAAAATGAAAGCTATATGATGTTTTAACTAATGCAATTTTTGAAAACCCTAAAATACCAAACAATGCAAAAACTAATTCAATGTTGATGTAACCTAACCCTAGGATACAAATATACTTAGAATTAGAAGTAAAAATTCTCTAAATTCAGGTTCACCAAAATGTAAACAAAGATTTTGGCACCCGAATGTCTTTCTAGCCCTTCTAGGGTTTCTCACCTAAAAGGGGAAAAATGGGCCAAAATGCAATGTATACATTCAACGATTGATGTGATGTGGGTGCAATATGTATAAATAAGATGAACTAAATGCAAAAAACTAATGAAATGGATCAATTATGAAATGAAAACTAGGAAAGATGAAATGTTTGAAAACACAGTGTTTTATGCAAACATGAACTAGAAACATGCACAAATGAAAACATAATTGAATGAGATAGAATGGGGTGCACTTGGAAACTAAAAGAAAATCTAGGAAGGTTATGGAATGTTACATAACTCAATGTTGATGCCTATTGGGACTCATTCACCACAGATGGTGAATTAGTCTTGCTTTTGGTAAAATCTATCAAAACAAGTTTCAAGATGTCAGGAAACCAGAACTATAGAATTTTTTTTTCTAGCCTAGAAGTGGGACTCATTTTCCATAGATGGAAAATAAGTCCACCTACAGAAATCTACAAATTCAAAGGTCAACTCTGTGGGTCCTAGTCTACACTTTTATGCTTTTTGGGTTGCCAGATCTAAATCTACAAAAAATGGGCTTAAAAGGGATCTTCAAGCTCCAATTAGGGTTATGATGACTTTGATGACTTTGCAACATCTTTTTGACAACTTTCTCCTTGAAAAATATTCCTACAAGACCTGCAAACACACATGCAAAGAAGGGAAAAAGGGTTAAGGGTTAGAGTACTAGGGGTTTTCCTTGGTCAAACCCCACTTGGTAATCAAACCCTTAATAATGAAATGAAATGAGAAAGGAATGATGAAAAAATAACACACAAATGTCATGGACTAGCCAAACCCTTGTTGAAGTCTTAAGATATGTCAATGGGTGCTCCAAGATGCTTGATAATTGCTTGATTGAATGATGTTACGATGCTTGAGTGAATGCTTAGATGGATTGAATGCAAGAATGAATACTTGAATGAATGGGGGTAAAAATGAATAGAAAATCATGTATTTATACAAAATTATGCCCTAATTTCTCAAAAATACATCACAAACCGATCATAAGTCTTTAGGAATAAAAACCCATTTATAATTTGAATTTATTTTGAATTTTGTGCCAAGAGGGACTCATTCACCACCCAAGGAAAATGGGTCCCACTCAAGGAATATGAGTGAGTTTTGGGAATTAAGTTGTCTTAAATGATGTTTGTTGGGTTTGTATTAAAAAATACACTTAATTAAGGCCTATAAGTGCATAAAGGGGCCAAATAAGGCATAATAAAAGTGTATTTGTTGATGAAAAGTCTAGAAAAGCATGAAAGTTTGTTACAAGACTTTACAATACTTTAAAATACAACTTGGTAAGTGATAAAAAGAGGGTATATAGGTGAATTATAATAAGAAGAGTATAGAAAAGTGTGAAAATTTCTTACAACACTTCACAACACCTTTACAAGACATGATAAAGTCTTAATGCTTCATAAAGATTCAAGACCTAATGTGAATATGTGGTCCATATTAAAAAAATAAATCAAGGAAAAATAAAGGAAAATAAGCACGAGGGAAAAAACTAGAAAAATTTAAAGGGTTACTTTTTTCGTGTCCACAGTGTCCTACACGTGCACAATTTTTTGTTGATTTGTGTTAAGTATGATCTACTGCATAAAACACCAAATATAATAACACTATCCACATCTAACCATGACCAAGATGTTGTTGGAAATAGGAAGCCATTTAATTGTATTCCTAAATATTATTTATTTCATGTATCCCCTAAGTCCTTGGAATGTGTTAATCAACACTAAGATTAGGAAGAGATTAATATTTGATCAAATAATCATGTTAATTAACATCTGTAATTAATGGTAAATGTTAGGAGCATGTGAGAGTTCCCATTATGAGTTCCTAAATAATAGGGGCACATGGGGTGCCCACATGGTAGGTGACACTCACCTTGAGTTTAGTTAACTATTCAAAGAAGACATATCACTTCTTAATGCATGTAAAGATCTTAGGAGTTAGGCTTTGATGTTTGCATGCATTAATTTTAGTTCAAATTAGTTTAGTTTAGTTTAGTTTAGTTTAAGTTTAGTTCAATATAGTTCAGTTCAGTTTAGTTTAGTTATGGTTCATTTATCTTTAGTTAGTTTTAGTTGAATTCTAGTTGACTTTAGTTAACTTGGAATTCATGGATAATGAATTGAGTTGCATGATAGATAACAAGGACTACCTCTAGTTAATATGGGATGACCACTCATGCATGAATGGTGTTGAGAAATGTTTCAACTAACTAGAAATGACTTGGACCCAACGTGGGCACCCAAGTTGGATTGTTGGAATTAACTCCTTTGCATGTTGAGATGTTTTAGAAGGCTAAGTTAAGTGGGCCCTCTTTTGGACACCTACTTTGAGGATGAATCATTGAAGATATTTACCAAATAGAGGTTGAGTTGCTACTTCAATTTGGGATGCCCAAATGCATGAATATGAGGATTTGAGCTTTTAGGGATAGGGCTTGAGCATTGTAATTGTAACTCTATTGGAGTTTACAAAGTTAATAAAATCCTATTTATCTCAAGCAAGTTGAAGATAGTTATTATCATTTTTATTGTAGGTTGTGAAGAAGTTTTGGTGAAGGAAAAAGAGGCATTCTCAAGAAAGAATTGCAGCTATTGTAATCTAATTCAAAGATTGAATAATAGATTAATTCTTGGTGGAGTTTTTTCCTGAAAGGGTTTCTCCATGGTACATGCTTGTGTAATATTTCTAATATCCTATCTACTTCTATCAACTTCTGTCTACATTCTACAAATAGTAAAATGGATTAATTAGATAAACACCCACAAAGAATCTGTAACAAAGGAAAAAACATATTTATTCCAGCAATATTAAAGTTTTACATAGTATTAAGCTAAGAAAACACATCAATTTTCAACATTTGGTATCAGAGTTGAGGTTGGGTAGAGTATTGGGACGTCTTTCTCTTAAAAGATTGGAGGTTTTTTTTCTTAGTGGGAGCTTTTATTTTTTTTGTTATTTTCTGATTTTGGAAAGTAAGTTTGTTACAATGAATTTGAATTCTAATTTAGATATTGAAAGGCTCAATGGATCTAATTATGAGATGTGGAAACTAAAAATGGAGGATCTCCTTGAAGAAAGACATTAGTGGTTAGTGATTAATAATCAGACAAAGACACCTACAACTATTTTAGATGAAGATTGGGCTAAGTTAGATAAAAAGGCAAGAGGAACAATTAGATTATGTCTTGTTAATGTTGTTCTCTTGAATTTTTAGAAGAAAATATTGCATATAAATCGTGGAAGAGAATAGGGGATATTTATCAAACTAAGAGTCTCACCAATAAGTTGTATTTTAAAAGGTAGTTGTATTCATTAAAAATGAAAGATGGTGAATCTATTGCACAACATTTAAATTCTTTCAATTTAATTCTCAGTTAGTTAGCATCTATAGATGTAAATCTAGAAGATGAGGATAAATGCATTTTGTTACTTTTTTCTTTACCAGATTCTTGGGAAAATCTAATAGTTGCTATTAGTGGTAATGGTGTAGATCCTAAGATGGACAATATAATTCCTACTCTCCTATCAGAGGAGATGAGGAGGAAGTCTAAAGAGGAATTCCAAGATGCCTTGTTTGTAAAAGGTAGGCCTGAGAAAAAGGAACCTAAGGGAGACAATGAAGGAAAGGGAAAGCTAAGGGATGGTCTAAAACCCTTGGTAAGAGTACAGTAATTTTTTGGAAATATGGAAAACTAGGACATGTGAAGAAGGATTGTAAGAACAAGAAAGAAAGTTTTGCTTCTTCTAATGTGGAAAAGAAGAGGAAGTCGATGATGAAAGAAGTTACACTAGAGAAGAAAGTTGGAAAGATGTGACAAAAGCATAATGGGACATAGAAGGAAAAGAGTCAGATGCAGTGGCATCAACAATGGAGTGCATAATGGGAGAGTGAGAGCATAACAATAAAGTAGAGTTGTCTAAAAAGTGGGGTGGAGAGTGGGGAGAGTGGGGTCATTATAATAATGACGTACAACAAACATTGATATAAATAATTAATCGTAATTTAGATAGTAACAACAAATTAATTTGGTGTAAAGAATAGAGTGGAAGGTGCAAAATATAGATTATATTAACACTTACAATAATTTATGTTTAAAATGAAATGTTCTTATTGTATAGTATTGTGAAGGTTTTATTTTATTTTAATTAATCTTATTCAATTTAATTAATAATTATAAATTTTGAAGTAGTAATTAGTTAAATTAATAGGGTTAAGGTTGATTGATATTACAATTATAATAAATGTAACAATTAAATCAAAAATAATATTTTATTGAATTTTACTGATGAAATGTGTTGTTATAGATGTCAAAAATAATTTCTCAATATGTTTTGTATATTTGGATGACTCAAACAAGACTTTTTAATTCAAAAAAAATGTTTTTTAAAGTTTTGGTTTAGATCCACTTCTATGTAATTGATCTCTATAGATGCAAAAACAATATTTGAAAGTGAATGTGGCTTTATACTCCACAAGAACAACTGAGCACTTCATAGAATATTGTAACTCACTTGCTCTTGTCTCTAATTTTTGAGTGCTTGGAATTACTAACAATATTTACAAACAACTTTGATTTTTCAAACACCCAAATTATATCTATCCATGTTAAGTAATGAAGCACTTTTAATTTTTTTTTATCTTTGACACTTCATTGAAATCCACAAAGTATAAAGAAACATACAATGACTAGCATCCACCACAAAAATTTAGATAAATATGAATTAAAACCTACTTGAGTAGGAGTTATCTCCAATGAAAAAGAAGTAAAGTAAGAGAGCACTATTAGAGATTCCACCTATTATAGAAAGTGACATAAGGAACTAACTATGTAGAGTGGAAATCTAACTATATGGATGGCTAAATGAGAGTGCTCTAACTAGATGTGGGAAAATATTAAAGTTGCTAAAACTAGATAGACATTTGGAAAGGAGTGGATTAACTACATGGAAAAGGACTCTAATTAAATGAAAATGAGATTCCAAAAGGTCAAGTCAATTTAATACAAACTAGTTCTGAATCTATACATAGCATGATAAAAGGAATTTATCTTAGTATTGTAATAATGCTCTATATAGTACCAAAAAGTGATCATAAAAATCATGATTGTTGCTAGATAACAAATTACCTCCTTTGCACTCAATATAGTGTGCATACCATTTGTATGTTAAAGGTCATTTTTTACTAATTTTGAAATGGTCAATGAGCAAAGGACCCCATAAGATCACTAAACATATGAAATCATGCTCAAAATCCCTAATAAATTTCAATATCAAAATATATCACAAGGACCCTAACACCCTTGGGCACACTAGCCATCAACATGTAGCACCCCCTACTGTTAGGACCATATTAAATATTATAAAATGATACTTCTCCCTCTCTTTTTTGCCCTAATTTTATTGAGTTTCTAATGGTCATTTCCCTAAAAAATGAATTGTAATTCGCATAAATTTTGGTAGTATTTCCTCTAAAATACATTAGATTCCTTGTCAATGCAAGAATATCACAAAAGGATTTGCAAAAATGTAATTGAAAAGTGAAGGAGCTAAATATCAAAGATCTAAATCACAAAATATTAGGGGAATTATCATAATCCTTGTAATGAATCTCTTCTATTTCTCCTTTGATTGATCATCTCTTATTTCTTTTTTTCTCTCTTCCCATTATTAAAAATTATAGGACCCTAGTTTCCTTTTCCCATTATCTAAAATCCTCTTTGTAGGCCCATACTTCAAATCTAAAACTTCAACTTCATTTTCCTCTTGTCTAAACATTTTTTATGATCCTTCTTAAATCTTATTTGACCTATATAAACATGTTTCTATTTTTTCAATCTATCACTTCAAGTTCAATTGAAATGTAGAAGGTACAACACTTGTGGCATGTGAACATCCAAATTCAATAACCTACAAGGATAATATACATTAAATCACTAGGAATCACATGAAACATATTATCAAGTGTAATGGATCACAAATTGACAATTAAAATAATAAAACTAGGGGATCTATGGGTCACATTACCAAATTATTTGATTATAAGTTCAAAACAAGATAATAGTTTAGTAGAATCAACTCTAATGGCATCAACTAGCTAATAGCATAATTAATAGTAGATGGAATGATGATTCTAGATGAAGTTTTTCTTAAAATATTTCTACGTGTTTCTAGTGATTATTGAAAGGAAATATACATCCACTCAAGATAATTTACACATAAATCAAATAGAGAAATATATGCAAATAAGTATTCAAAATCCACATGGAAGAGAATATACAACATACCATCAAAGATGAGACAAGATATACCCTAAAAAAACACTTAAGAGGGAAAAATTCTACCCTCCAAAAGTATCCATCACTCGTGTATTATTGAAAAATAAATATTACAATACATCTTCAAAGCTCTCCATGAAAACCTTTGAAACATCAAGCCCTTTATATAAACTTCATGTGAACAAACATGTACAACAATGCATCTTATGCAATACTTCAAACCTTACAATTCCCAACAAGAGATTATATCAACCCCTTAACCAAAATGACCAATTAGCCAACCAAACAACCTTAGACAACTACCCATGTTCTTGCTTTTATAGTCACAAGCTCATAAAAATCTACCAATTAATATTGCATAAATCCATGTGACTAATACCATGATCTTACAAAACCATTAAACCCCAAATATACTTTTTGGTACTAAGTTTTCCTAACAATAAATATTTCCCCAATGTGCAGGGTGATCCCACAATACTGGTTTACAAATTTTGGCCAAAATGGACACTAAAATGATTTTTTCTAACTAAATTTTCACTTTCAGGCACCTATGGCAGCTAAACCATGAGGAATTTTAAGATGATTCAAACTAGCAATTTGTGACATTTTTTCTATAGATTCTAAATATATTTTTTTCAATTTTTTTGAATTAGATGGTAGTTCTTTTTCCATCTCCTTTGAAAACTAGTTTTTTTCAGTAAACAACATTTTTAAGGAGTGATGCTCACCGTATAATGCATAATTTTGTTTCCATGAAGGATAAAATTCTATTTTTTTTGAATTTAGATTTGTAACTACGATATCTAGTGCTTCTAATTGGTTTCATAGTGTTTTATTGAATATTTTTTCCTTAATCAAGTTTTGAAGTCAAACCAATTACAATTCAGACATAGGCCGAAGATATAACACGTACTTTTTTTGTATGTATCGAAATTCAATTTTTTTTTGTTGGATCAAGGACTTCAATACTTGGTGCACTCATATTTTTCAATTTTTTTTTGATAATCTACCACTTTTCCACATGTGAAGAATAGAGAGCTTTATTTTTGGTGAAAAAACTATGTTTAATAAAACTAAAAAAACAAATACATAATAAAACCAAAACATATTAAAATTATATTCATTGGATAGCTTGTTTCAAGGACTACCATCATCTAGTTGGGTCTATGAAGTCTCCTCCATTTTCATTCTCAACCTGAGCTTCTAAATGCAAATTTCTGGACTTTTTTGGTGCCTGAGGGGGAGAAGGGGGGAAAGGGGGGTTTGAGTGAACTAGGGGGGTTTACTCGAACCCCCAGGGGTTTGCTCGATCCAAGGTTCACTTGAAATAGGGTTCAAGCAAACCCCCTTTCCACAAGCCTTCACATTTAGCTTTTTGTCAAGAATAGTGGGCCCCATCATTAAATGGTTTCGCTCGAATGGGGTTCTATCAAACCCCCTTTTGGGTTTCGCAAACCAAGAGTTCGTTTGAACTCTAAAAAGCTAATTTATTTTGCATGGGGTCATTTTTGGCAACTTTTCCTTTCTCATTGGAATTATAAAACACTTTTGTGGGTTTACCCTGCAACCCCACATTAAATAATTATCATAATGTTACATACAACACATAAATTGGGGCCAAGAATTCTAACCCATGTGATGCATGTATCCCTAGATCCCCTAGGTGCACTACAAATAATAAAAGATTACATTATAAGATTATGCAAGATGGACAACACACATTTTCTTAACTGTCTCAGGTACTTGTTGTATACATTGCATAAGGGGTAAACAAGTAAACTCAAACATGAATAATAGAATGATCCCTATAGCCACATATGGGATCAAGGAATCAAAGTGTTCTATGTGATCCATCAAGATACCTACAACAAGAATCAATGTGACCACCATATCAAGCATGAATGCTCTCATCTTCCACCATACCAATGCACAAAGATAAGAAACCATCCAAAGAGATCCCACACTATCTTTCACAAGGAAGCATAGGTCCTACCTCCAACCAATATTCCAAAAGACAAACACACAATCTAAAGGTAACAAGTATGTATCAGTAACTATCAAGATATAATCACCATCGTTGAAATAACACCCACAACAAATGCTAACATAATTTTATCCGTACCTCAAAGATATACAAATCATAACAAGTGAGCCTCATTCCATCAAAATATACATCCCATAACATGCAATCACAAGCTCTATGTGACAAACCTATCAATCAAAAACATACACAACTAGGAACTCCCACTAAATAGGTAATGAAAAAACTAAAAATGAATAGGGAATCCAAAAATCCACCAATTTCATCACATAGAGAGTGTAACCAATATCATGTAGTACCAAGGAATATCCACAATGATATATAGATCCTACAAACCAATATGTTGCAAGACAACTCTCACCACAAGTCTCCATAGCTCTCCCAAGTTCTTCACACTCAATAAAGGAAAGAGTTAAAGAAACCTCCTTGTTTTCAGCTCAAAGAATAATGAACAACACATGACCACAACATAGTGATAACCATAGCTCCACACAAGACCTCAAAAATAATATCATTTGAATTTACAAATATCAAAGAATAAGAACAAGACCAAATAGAGAATCATGAAAATAAAAACCTGTAGCATGTCCTTCTACACACACCGCTAAATGCTAAGTTGTGTTAAGTATTATTTGTTCCATAAAACACAAAATATAATAACACTATCCAATCTATCCATGACCAAGATGTATGCATCTAAAACCAAAGGAAGATCAAACAAATCAATTCCAAAACCAAGGGAATAATCCCAATAACATCTCCTAAAATCAACATTAATGAATAATCTCACAATTCATAAGGAGATAAACATGTTAACATGAACCCTCTAGAACTAGTAAACCAAAGCTTAATATCTATATGCATGAGAAGGAAATTCATAAAACATAATACATCTAAAAATGAGAATACTCAGGTACAAGATATCCAAGTCATCATGACTTCTCTGAGACCAATCTCCTTTATAGATCTATCTTGAACTCACGCCCAACCAAGTTGTAGGATCCTCGAACTTCTAGTTGAAAACTTATCAATGAGTTACAATTATCTCAACTAATGTCTAATCATAAGTGATATCCTAGCCTCATCTATGTCTCCAAGTATCCATGAGCACTTGTAATTGATCAATCCATGCCAAACTCCAAATGAAACATACCACCATGAAGAATCTCTCAATAAAATGACCAATGTACTTAATAACTAGAGAACCAACCAAGATTAAATTCAAATCCCAACCTCAATAATCAGGTATACATCATGAAATAATGATATCACATATCCTCCAAAGTAGATCATATGTCATAATGAACATATCGTGTACCTATGTCATGCCGACACTCTAATGTGCAATCAAGAGTACATCATGACATAATAAAAAAATGATCTTGTCAAAACAAGGATCACTTGTCAAATGAAAAATCATGACATTTCACCAAAGATTAAATATACCTCTATGGCTTACCAAGATGTCAATATCTCCAAACAAAAAGATAACATTTTCCTGTTAATGAAACCAAAGATATCAAATAGCCCTCACTATATAGAAGAAAATAAAATCCAAAAGTCCATCCATGACACCAACAAACACTATAGAAAATCATCCATCACCAAGTGATGAATGCACATCATTGCCAAAAGCTCCCACTAAACTATGATACCAATCTCTATAGTAACCTCCCATTTGTAGCTTAAAGTTGCAAGATCGGTGGTTCAAATTCATTGTTTCCTCATGATTTTTTTGATGATTGTATTATGGATTTGAATGGTGTGTATGAACCACTACATGTTCAAAACGAGGTTCCTCAACATCTTAGTGGTTGGAATTTTGTACATTTATATGCTTGGATTATAATTATGCACAATTAAATGTGATCCATATTATTGATGTTCAAAAGAGATGATTTGCATGATAGATACATGGATGTTATTTTATACTTTATACTAATGGACCATGTTGGGTGATTATGTTGTGCTTTGACTATGTATATTGAGTAGGTATTCTTGATGTACTTTGAATGGTTATAGGTATGTGATTATTTATCCACCTAACTACATATGTTTATGTTATTCCCTAATGCTAGTTAAACCAAAGATGCCACATGAGGCCAAGCCCTATCTACTCCTCGATCGTACTCAATTCGAGTATAGTATGTTTCATGTTTGACCCTATGTGAACCTAGATCTGAGCTACGATTTATTCTAGAATCCCTATGTGTTGTGAAAGCCTAGTGTATGCTTGATTTAAATGATTTCCTAATTTCAAGCTTTCTCAAGAAAATATTTAATGCATTGGATATTTTCTTGATTAATTGTATTTTAATTATGAAATTGGATTAAGGTAAATATTTAAATTAGTTTTTTGATAGAAAAAGAATGTTTGATGAGTTATACAATTGTTTTTATGTCTAAGGGTTATTTCCATAAAAATTGGGAAAATATAATAAGTTAATTAAATTTAAAAACTCTTGGGTGGGAATATGCATTTATATTCAATTTAATCATATTGTTAAATAATTGTAAATGAATAAAGGTAAGTTGTTTTATTTGTTTAATGGAATTTTTTGAATTTAAAATAAAGGAAATTAGAAAAATAATTGGAAAATAAATGGATTGAAAAGAAAAAAGAAAAAGGACTTTATTGATTCTTTTTTGGAGGGGAAATTGGGTTCTCAAATCCTCTTCCATTCTTCCAAGAAAAAATTGAAATTTGAATTGCGAATGCAAATGGGAATGGAATTGGATAAGGTTTAAAGTAATGAGATACGAAATGGAGTGTGAATTCTTGGGTGTGATCTCTCCCTCTCTCTTTTGGAAAATTGCAAGTTCTTCCATATTTGTTGTGTCTTCAAAATGGAGGTAATCTTCTCATTTATCCTCCCTTTTTTTATGTTTTTGAATTTGGATGCTATGCTCACCATTAGTTGATCATAGGAATTCCTTAATAGAATTTAAAATTTTCAATTAGAGTAGGACTTAGTTAATTTTAAAATGTTGAAAAATTCCCATTTTGAGCCATGGTCATGGATTTTTTTTCCAAAATTTAGGAAACATGAATTTTATGTGAAAAGTGTGTCGCTGGGAATATTTAGAGCTAAAGGGTATTTATAGAAATTGAAATTGAAATTTTAAAATTTGAAGCTTTTCATCAATGGAGATTTAGATGAAATTATGGTTTTCTAATTCAAATTAAAGTGAGAAAATTCAAATGTTTAATATGTTCTATGATGAATTTTAAATAGAGGAAAGATGTCTCCCTATTTATTTTTGATTTAGAAAAAAAGGGTACTTTCAAAATTTAAAATTGGAAAATATAAATTTTGATGAAATTTTAATGGGGTTTTGGGAAAATTTCCTATTTTTTAGTATATTGGAAAATGAGAAAATTTGAATGTTTTATTTAAATGAAATATTATGAATTTTAATGTTTTAATGAAAGTTTCTTTCATGAATTATTGAAATAGCGCTTGTAGAAACATGTTAGAAAATTTTAATGAAATTGAATTCTGTGCATTTTTTTCATGCCACATTCCTTGGAGGGTGGGATGGCATTAGAAGTTAGGATATAGGTATTAGAGAGGGTTATGGGAGTGGCTCCCAACATAAACCTAAACTAAAGTGACACATAGGAAATCACGATGTGGGATTTTTGGTTAACTAGTGAAAACTAATGAAACATGGATAATTAATTAACAACGATAATGGATATCCCTATCATGTCTTGAGTGCTTGTATAAGATAAGGATGATCATGGAAGAAAATTTTCCTATGGAGTGTAATAATTATAATATAAAGCACCCTTGTCTATATGAGAGGATACTTAGTTCCTCACTAAGGCCCACATGATTGTCTATGAGGACATTCCCTCTCTTGTTCTCTAATATCCAATCCTAGTATAGTTTGAGTAGCACCTAAAATATGATCATTCCTTCTGTGTGTACATGTTTTTGGTTATGCCATTGGTGAGTTTCCCAATGAGGATTTGTGTTATACAATTGACGAGTTTTCCTAATAAGGATTCTTGTGTTTTGACATTGGCAAATTTTCCCAATGTGGAAATGTGATATACCATTTGATCCATCTTGTTTTAGATGAGTTTTTAATATGATGTGTATTTTTATTGTATGGTTTGTGTATGGTATGCGTATAATCCATTTCCTAATGTGTTTGATGTAAGCGTTGTGATTGTGGCCCATGTGACTATCTCCTAGCATGGTGGGAGTGGATCTTTTGATTTCAAAAGTTGGCTGGTATGGTAACCATCATTGGGAATTGGAGGAAAATGGTGGAATTAGTGATGAATTTAAGGTGGAAAAGTTCTTATGCTTATTCATGGTTTATTTCCTTTATTTAATTTTAATAATATTACTATTGGACCTCTCATTGAGAAGGGTTGTAAATTTTGATAATTGAAAAGATGTTTTAGTGTAGTTACATGTCTTGGTGTTTGTACCAAGCATGATTGATTTGTGATTTTCATTATTATACTATGAAAATGTTAAAATGAACTTATAAATATTTCATTTGGGTTTAAAATAAATTTTAAATGTTGTCTTTCATAGTTGGGTGACCTAGTCCTATACCTAGATGGCCCTATATCACCTAGAATTGACTCTCAAAGTGCCAAAAATTAAACTAAATCTACTTGGGTAGCCTTGCACCTACTGGGGAATCCTAGTTGCATAGTGGAAAGGCCTAGTTTTGAAGGCTTAAAACTCAAAATTTTGGTTAACATTGTTGGGGTGGCTTGGTCCTATACTTGGGAACCTCACTCCTAATACAAAAGAAAAAAATGTTAACCCTCTGTATCTTAGCTAGCCAGTGTTTTTCTTAGCTCAATGCCACTAAAAAGTAATTGTATTCCCATTATCTCACCAATTCCAATTTTTTTTGTCATTTCAACCTTCAATACCTAGTTAAAGTATCTCTATCTTACGACTTGATCATTCCTCTAGGTTTTGGGGCCTCATATAGGAAAGCCATCTAAAAAATAGTTTTTCCTCATGGTCCTACAGGTCTAGTGGTTTTATGATCATGTTATTGTGTGTGTCATTGAGGACTTGTGACATCTCTTTCCTCATTTTGCATGCCTTCTACTAAACTTTCCATGTTGTCAAACCTAGGGTTAAAGAGATTATGCACTTAGTCTTATGAAGACTTGGGAGGGTTGTAATCCTTCATAGTTGGCCTTGTTAGTGTCCTCAAAATTCATCTTAGATCATGTGGTATTATGGAATACTATTCATTTTCTTGTGTTATTTCACATTGAAATGGGATTTCTTGGGAAGCACATGGTTGTCAAGGGAGGTTGATGATTCCATCACCCTATCTTGGTGTAGTGTTGTGAGAGAATGTGATCATCGTGTAGGTGTTTTCCTCTCTCTCTCATATGTTCATCATGGTGGATTTATCTCATGACTGGTTAGTCTTTCAATGTTTCCACCTTTCTTATGTAATGGTGAGGTTGTCTTTTATTTTTTATTGTTCCATTGTGTTCACACAACACATGTGTCCACATTGTTTTGTAGGTGTGATACGTCTTTGTTGGATTATCAACATTTTTCTCAATTTTCAAAAAAAATTATATTAGGGTTTTTTTCTAAGTGTGCTAGCCTGGGTATTACAAGCTCTCCATGGAATCATGAAAACCATCCTTTAAATGAATATCCTTCATGTCACCAATGCAATTGGGTGGGTGCAGAAATATGGGGGGCCAAAAAGTGGCCAACCATCTTTAAATTTTTAAAATAGTCATAGCACAAGCATGTTATAACATGCTCACATTATGGTTTGATGTGACCAAGCCTCAAGCTCGACTACACCAAGGCCATACAATTCTCACATTATAATGTTAGTGTGTTACTTTAAATATAAAGAAAAAAAAAAGAAAGTTGCATTCACTTTCATTTCTGCAATGTTTGTCTGGAGCCTTCAAACCCTTGAGAGAGTGCTTGTGTTATTGGAGAGATAATTCTTCACTAAATCTTTATCTAATATTTTCCAAAGTGCCGCCATGGCATCGAGGAGGTCAAAGGAGTAAGTTTTATTATTTTTTGTGTGAATTTGTTATTAAATAGGTAGATTTAATATGTTTTTTGATGTAAATTTATTTGATTTAAATTATGATAATGCACCCCCTTCTCCTCAAAATCATCCTTCACCTTAACCCCAAATACTTGTTGAATAATAACCCCAACAAACACCTCCAATAATTCCTTAATATGCTCCAAGAACTTAAGAAAATTTAATGGGGAAAATTGAAAATAACAAAAAATAAAGTGAGGATATAAATGCAAGGTTGAAAGATCCTATAATTTCAACCTCACATAGAGCCATGCTTTCTCAATCACTTGAATCAATGTTATCAATTGTAGATTCTATTAGCAAGAAAATAAATAGTTGGTCAAATAAGAGATGAGAGAATAAACAATTTGATGTTGATAAATTATCCTACAAAAAAGTGAAAGATGAAAAAATTAGAAAATTTGACTTGTGTTCCCTATTCACAAACCTTAAAACACATCAAACTTTACACCCTTCAAGCAAGAGGTTCCCTATCCATTGGTGCAACCATCCAAGGATAAAGAAACATTTTTGGTAGAGGTAATGGATGGTTTTTGACCATCCTCCATGCAAAAAAAAAAGGTTTTGCAATTTTTTTTAAGGAATCTCTACTATGAGTTCATCCTCAATAAAATCCCAAACTATTTTGATATTCAAGACTTCCAAGGTAGAGGGGGAGGCTCCACACAAGATAGAGTGGGGGCATTTCTTGACCCACAACAACCAATGAGACGAGAACTCTCTAGATCAACATATGATCATGTGGCTATCCCTTCCATTTTGAACGAGAGTGTTGAGGTTGAGACACTATAGTCATTTAGCTCCTTGACCTAAAGCCTCTTTCAACATGCAGCCCAATAGCACAAGGTGAGTAGGGTGAGTCTTTGGGAAATAGAGTTTCACATCATATTTGTTAGGCTTGCGAGACACATTATGGTTATGACCCCATGCATAGTTAGAACCCAGGTGTGTAGGGTACACCTATAGCTAATCAAATGGTGATGATAGATGCCCTCCTTAATGAGGCATTTAGCCTTTATAGTCATGTAACTGCTATAAATTTCATTGAATTTAATTTATTAAATTTATTTTTTGAAATGAAAGATTAACTAAATTAGTAAATAATGATTACAGTTAAATTTCAAGGTCATAGTTTTTATTCAATTTTCAATGGTCCTCCAGGTCTCCTTATTATTCAATGACATGTATTATCGAGGTATGTAACTAGTAAATAATTATAAATATTACATGTGAATAACATTGGTATATGAATGGTATTCTTATATCTAATTTTGGATGTTGAATCTAGGTTAATCTTGGAGATTTGATGGAAACGCCTCCTAGTGGAGGTGGACATTGAAGTTTCACTTAGGTAATAAAATAAAGAGTTTAACTAATGAATTGTAGAAAATAGATTTTTTTAGTTTATATTCATATCATTGATTACATTGCATTGTGCATCTTTCAAACTTAAAGCATTACTTCACATTGTATAACTAATAACTAGGTGTTGATATATTTGAAAAAAATTCAATTACAATATATAGTTTTTTACTAAGTCAACATAAACAATTATGCAATTACTTCACATTGCATAACTGGTAACTAGGAGTAGCTACCAATTGCATTTTATTTTCATGGTATTCCATGAGACCACATATATTTGAGGAATTTTTTAAAACATTTCACTACCTTGTCTAGCTATGGATGCTTGGAAAAAATCTATCAAAGCATAATAGTAAGATATAGCATAGAAAAGGTAGTGAACTGTTTGAAAAAATGCCTCAATGAAATGTGGTCTCATGGCGATGTCATGGCATTCCATCACCATGAGACCACATTTCTTTGAGGCATTTTTTCAAATAGTTCATTTCCTTTTCTATGCTACCACATTTTTCATACATGACTGCCAAATCATTTTATCAAATAGTTCACTGCCTTGCTACTATGGTTGAAAGCCTAAAAAAAGTGCTTTTGAAAAAGATATGGATGCTTAGAAAAAATATAACAAAGAAGAATAGTAAGCAATAGCATAGACAAGGTAGTGATCTATTTAAAAAAATGCCTCAAAGAAATGTGGTCTCGAATGGAATTCCATGATAATCATTTTGTCATGGTGATGGGGTGCCATGACAAACTGATTGTCATGGAATTCCATTACCATGAAACGACATTTCTTTGAGGCATTTTTTCAAACAATTCACCACCTTGTTTATGCTACCTCATTTTCCATACATGTCTACCAAAGCATTTTATCGAATAGTTAACTTCTTTTTTCCATGGCTAAAAGCCTAAATCAAGTGCTTTCGTACAAACTATGGATGCTTGGAAAAAATCTATCAAAGCATAATAGTAAGCATTAGCATAAACAAGGCTTTGAACTATTTGAAAAGATGCCTCAAAGAAATGTGGTCTCATGGTGATGTCCATCACCATGATACCACATTTCTTTGATGTATTTTTTCAAACAGCTCACATCCTTGTCTATGCTACCACATTTTCCATGCATGTGTACCAAATCATTTTATCAAAAAATTGGCTGCCTTGCTTCTATAGCTAAAAGCCTAAAACAGGTTCTTTTGAACAAACTATTGATTCTTGAAAAAAATCTATCAAAGCATAATAGTGAGCAATAACATAGACAAGGTAGTGAATTGCTTGAAAAAATGCCTCAAAAAAATGTGGACATCACCATGAGAGCACATTTCTTTGAGACATTATTTTCAAAAAGCTCATTGTCTTATCTATGCTACCAAATTTTCCATACATGTACATATGGAATGAATTAGGATAATTTTAATAATTTTTTATTTATGCCTCATCTTCTAGTGTTTGAATCCAATGATTAGTGGTGTTTATAAATATATTCATAGAATCTATGAATATTTTGATTGTCATGTTCTCCTTAATGAATTCTCTAGGAAAACCAATTCAACATGTTTAGAACAAGGATCAATGAAGAAATTAATGATGCGATGGACCTAAGATGATTTTGTGATAGGGAATTTAAGATACCCTTATGCAAATTCTAGATTAAATTACCTAACATTCATTACTAATTAAACTAATTGATATTTTAATGTAATTAATACACTTAGAATTTTTCTTTTCATGAAAATATAAATTGAATTTATGTTAATAGAAGAAAATACAAAGGAAGGAAAATAGTATAAATCCTATTTTAAATCATTTCAATTGAAAATCAAGATGATGATGGTGGCCAAAAGAATGATATAGAAATAGGAAATATTATTGCAGATAAAAATGGCAAATTAGAAAAAGTCTCATTTCCTTGATACTATTATAGATGTATAGTAATTGATATGGTCAAATTGATGTCCAAGGTGCACCAAAAAATCATTCAAAGGTTAAATTTCTACAAAATAGTAATAAGTACACACCAATTGATAGCAAAGGGGTTACTCTAGAAAAATAATAAGAAAAAATATTTAAATATTTAAATAATGTAAACTAATTGAAACTATATAAAATTTAAATAGATGAGTAAAATATGAGATGGAAATAAATATTAAACCATTAAGTGAGGATATTCTTAAGAAAATGATGACCTTACACCTTAAAGAAACTCAAAATGACAATGTTAAAGCGATTAGTGTGTTCATGCAACTATATAATCATAAGATGCAATCACAACCTAAATGGACAAAACTTGAAGTTATTAGAAAAATACTTAAGCACATGCACACACACACGTGCACACATACACACAAAAAACAAAAAGTGAAAATTAAAAATTAAAAATACACAAATAATCACAAAATTTTATATTTAGAGTAGCCAAAAGACTATAGGATTAGTTAAAATGAGATCTAAAACATATTACATGAATAAATGTTAAAATATGTATAAATTTTAGTGTAAAAATTATAGTCTGTATACAATTCTCACCAATATTCTAATAATACTACTATTATGTTCTCATCAATTATCTATTTGAATAACACACCACACAAATCAATACAAACATTCACTACATTGACTCATAATAATTAATAAGAATAAATTATCGAAATTTAATTTAAATTTGAATTTGAAAAAATCATGATAACAAAAAAATGATTTGACTCAAATCTATACGATAAATTAATTATCTAAAAATTTAAATCAATCTCTAAAAATAAATTGATAATATACTTAGAATATAAATATATCAATAAAAAGTAAAATTAATAAATTGTATTATAATAATATCAATAAAAAATTAAAATAAATAAAATCACATTATAATAATATTAAAAAAAAAATCACTTAAAAACAAAATTACAAACATATTTTACACAAATTTTAGTAGCTACCCCGAAAACATTTTTAAACATTTAGTCATTTTAAAAGATAAAAAGAAGAGCTAGTACATTATACTTTACAAAGGGCCATCTCTCCATAAGACACACACAATGTAAGGAAATGTTCAATACATAATACATATTTACAAGCACTTTCACCCTTCAGAGGTTCAAGGGATATGTAGATAGCAATTTAAAAGGAATGTATAAATTTAATGTTATATGTGTAAATAATATAATATTTTATTAATAAATAATTAATTATAAATATATTTTCAATTCTATTTTACTATAAAATAGTATTGTTCAAGGTTATTATGATGAGCTTGATGGATCTACAATAGTAGCATCAACTGCATGTCATCACAAAATGAACAAATTAAGATACTTCAACAATTTCAACAATTAATGAACCCTCACTTTATTGTCTAGATAGAAAACATGTCATTATGATAATGATATTGGATCTCTTTCACTGAGTCAAAATATCATGTCGCCAACACCATATCCATCACATCATTCATAGTTGTGCTAGGCACTTCCCTAAAAAGAAAAGATACTCTTTCAACCCATTCACAATTACATTTCTTTGTTGAACAATGTAGAGTTCTAACATATACTGTGGTTTAGCTTCTTTTTCTCTCTTGATTTGTAAAAAATTCTCTACCTCTTCTTTATCTTGTGTTGCTATTCTCATTCTTACAGCTAATACGAAACAATAGAATGAATGATCATGATATAGAAACAATCTTTATGTAAATAACCTAAATAGAAACAAAATATGAAAAAATTTGAGGATAATGAGTTGGGTTTCCTGAACAGAGAAATAAGAGTGTACAATTTAAAAATTGGTCAAGGATTTTGGAATATGGCAGTAACTTTATTCTTTAAGAATTGGTTTCAAGATGAATTTAATCTATTATAAGTATTCTTCTTTTGTAAGGATCTTTTGCTAGAGAAATGAATAATTAAGAACAACTGCAAATTGATTGTGGCCTATAGGAACTATTGATCCCTATAGATAATATCATGTAAGCCCAAGCTTATAAATATATAAGCAGATTAGAAAACAATATGAAATCTTATAACTTATTAAACAAAAGACCTGAATCAATCTAGGAGAGAAGGCAACAATAAGAAATCTTTATCAAAATAAATAAAAAATTGATCAGTTTTAAGAGAAACCTTCAAAAATTGATGTGACTTTTATATTTACTAGAATAGAATGCATTAGTGAATAAATACCATCCATCCATTCACAAAATGAATAAGTATATGCCAACTATCTGCTAATCTTAAAATGAAAGGACATACAACACTGAACATAAAATTCTAATTTGACTTCTTGTCTGCATTTATTTCATTCATTGCTTTCTTGACATGCACATCAAGTTCTATATCTACAATAAGCATTTGCACTATCTCATATCCCTAGTTTGACATACCCTGTAATCAATAAAAAGCAAAATTGAATTGAAAAAGCATTCAAACATTTTTAATAGTGGCTTCTTTTTAATTAGATATTAACAACCATCAAAGGATGCATATTTAAAAAAAAATAAAAAAAAATGATTCATCTTGTGTGATATTTAAGAAATATTTAATTATAATCAGTTGACAACAAAAAAAATTGCTTTAAGAAAATTCATCCTATCAGCAATTCACCATGGAAAATTCACCGCCATGACAAATTCACCACCAACAATTCACTCCTTCAGAAAATTCATCGTATTAAAAGTTTATGATTAATTTTCCATAACAGTGAATTGCAATGGTGAATTTTCTTTGAGATGAATTTGTCATATTTTCCCATACTAAATTGTTGACAGTGAATTGCAGATGAGGTAAATTTACCTGATACCAAAAACAATAATAAAATGAAATGAACTTAAAAATTCCAACATTTTCAAGTTCATCTTCAATTGTTCAAAGCAATCATCAGATTCATCTTTGGGACACTTAGAACACACAACTGTAAATCAAATAATTCATGGTGAGATAAAATTCTCCGTCAAATAAATATGCTTGAATTTGTCCCCTTTTATCACTCAGCTCACGAAAAACCTCACTGGGCTTTTCTTTTGAGGCGCTGGTATTAAACAAGGGCCAAAACAGCCACAAAAATGTTATCCTGCAAACAATTTGAAATATTCTTGTTTTCTTTTATTCAATATATAAAAATAGAAGAAATAAATTCATTAAATTTAACTTCATTTACACCATCCTACAACAGGTAGTGAATCAAATGAAGGGAATCCTTCCTAAGATATCTGCAAGCCAAACAAAAAACTGTTTTTGTCAAAACACGGAAGAAATTATCAGCTCAATGGAAGAGGATATCCAAAAAAAATTTAATATGTAATTCATTTAAAAACATTAATATGATGTAAATATATAAATGAAATATATAAATCCATCATTGATCTCTAAATTAATCTTTATTATTCATAGGTTGCATTTATTTTCGTTTTAACATTGAGTAAATATACACTTCACACTAAATGTCTAGATAAACAATTATTCTAAATAATAGAGTTACAGAATATAGAAATTAAATCAATTTTTAAATGTGATAAATAGGTTGAAAATAAGAGAAAATGAAATGAGGAGTTAATTCATCAAAGAATTAGAACTTTAGAACTTGAAAATAGTAAGTATCTTAGATATTACAAATTGACTAGTTTTCTCTTTAGTTTAAATATAAACTTGAAGAACCAATCTTCATTACTAAAAAAATATTCTAGAACACAAAAATGAAGGTGTATCTATAGGAATGAATTGGGCAGACTTCTAATACTTGAAATATGTTTACTTCATTCTTTTCATATATGAAGGAAGGACCAACAGTGGTCACAAACATCTTAAGGGAATCTATAAAATTGTGAGGATGATGTTCGGATTCGTCAAATCTCTAGGAGGATTGATTCAATGACTTTGGGAAAAGGATTAAGGATTAAAGATAAAAGATAAAGATCCAATTGACCTAAGATGAAGTTGTAAAAGGGAATTTAAGACATCCTAATGAAAAATGTGGATTAAATAATCTAGCATTCATGTTCACTAATTAATATTAATATAATTAATACATTTATAGTTAAGTTTTATACAAACAAAAATAAAATTTATGCTAATAGAAAAAGTAGAAAGGAAGATAAGAAATATGAAACATAGTTTTTGAAAGTTTTAGTTTGGAAGTCAAATGACGATACAAACCAATAATAGGATAGAAAAATAGGAAATATTATTATAGATAAAAATTGTCAAACTATATGAAATCACATTTCCTAGACACTATTGTGGATATACAAGAGTTTTGTATGGTCACACAAATGTCTCTAGTGCACAAAAAATAATATGCTTTGTAAAGGTTGAATGTTTGCAAAATAATAGCAATTACACACCAACAACAAAGCAGTTACTCCAAAAACTAATTGGAAAAATGTATATTGAAAGATTTTAATAATATTTTAAACTAATCTTAATTATGCTAATTTAAATAAAGGACTATAATATGAATCAAGAAAAAATATTAAGCCATTAAGTAAAGAATTGAACCTCGAGAAGAAGCTCAAAAAGTCACTCATGTTTAGGAGAACAATAAAGGAGGTGACTATTAGGGACCATTTTAATGAGCCGTAAGAAAAGATAAATCTTACAATCTCATCCAAATAAAGCCATACAAATAATCAGGAACACATCAGGACATAATGATATCACATATCCTCAAAATATCATATGTCGTAATGAACATATTGTGTACCTATATCATGCCAACACTCTAATGTGCAATCGAGAGTACATCATGAAATAATAATAGAAGATCTTGTCAAAACAAGGATCACTTGTCAAATGAAAAATCATGACATCTCACCAAAGATTAAATATACCTCTATGGCTTACCAAGATGTCAAAATCTCCAAAAAAAATGATAACCTTTTCCTGTTAATGAAACCAAAGATATCAAATAGCCCTCACTATATAGAAGAAAAAAAATCCAAGAGTCCATCCATGACACCAACAAACACTGTAGAAGATCATCCATTACCAAGTGATGAATGCACATCATTTCCAAAAGCTCCCACTAAATCGTGATCTACCAATCGATGTAGTAACATCCCATTTGTAGCTTATAGTTGCAAGATTGGTGGTTCAAATTCATTGTTTCTTCATGATTTTTGTGATGATTGTATTATGGATCTAAATGGTGTGTATGAACCACTACATGTTCAAAATGAGGTTCATCAACATGTTAGTGGTTGGCATTTTGTACATTTATATGCTTGGATTATCATTGTGCTTCAATTTAGTGATGTGTATTATATATGATACATTAAATGTGATCCTTATTATTGATGTTCAAAAGAGATGATTTGTATGATAGATACATGGATGTTATTTTATACTTTATACTAATGGACCCTATTGGGTGATTATGTTGTGCTTCAACTATATATACATTGAGGGGTATTTTTGAAATATTTTCCAAAATGCCGCCATGGTATCGAGGAGGTCAAAGGAGTAAGTTTTATTATTTTTTGTGTGAATTTGTTATTAAATAAATAGATTTAATATGTTTTTTGATGTAAATTTATTTGATTTATAGGAAATGATAATGCACCACCTTCTCCTCAAAATCCTCCTTCACCTTAACCCCAAATACTTGTTGAATAATAACCCCAACAAACACCTCCAATAATTCCTTAATATGCTCCAAGAACTTAAGAAAATTTAATGGGGAAAATTGAAAAAAAATAAAATAAAGTGAGGATATAAATGCAAGGTTGAAAGATCCTATAAGTTCAACCTCACATAGAGCCATGCTTTCTCAATCACTTGAATCAATGTTATCAATTGTAGATTCTATTAGCAAGAAAATAAATAGTTGGTCAAATAAGAGATGAGAGTATAAACAATTTGATGCTGATAAATTATCCTACAAAAAAGTGAAAGATGAAAAAATTAGAAAATTTGACTTGTGTTCCCTATTCACAAACCTTAAAACACATCAAACTTTACACCCTTCAAGCAAGAGGTTCCCTATCCATTGGTGCAACCATCCAAGGATAAAGAACCATTTTTGGTAGAGGTAATGGATGGTTTTTGACCATCCTCCATGCAAAAAAAAAAAGGTTTTGCAATATTTTTTTAGGAATCTCTACTGTGAGTTCATCCTCAATAAAATCCCAAACTATTTTGATATTCAAGACTTCCAAGGTAGAGGGGGAGGCTCCACACAAGATAGAGTGGGGGAATTTCTTGACCCACAACAACCAATGAGACGAGGACTCTCTAGATCAACATATGATCATGTGGCTATCCCTTCCATTTTGAACGAGAGTGTTGAGGTTGAGACACTATAGTCATTTAGCTCGTTGACCTAGAGCCTCTTTCAACATGCCAGCCCAATAGCACAAGGTGAGTAGGGTGAGTCTTTGGGAAATAGAGTTTCACATCATATTTGTTAGGCTTGCGAGACACCCTATGGTTATGACCCCATGCATAGTTAGAACCTAGGTGTGTAGGGTACACCTATAGCTAATCAAATGGTGATGATAGATGCCCTCCTTAATGAGGCATTTAGCCTTTATAGTCATGTAAATGCTATAAATTTCATTGAATTTAATTTATTAAATTAATTTTTTGAAATGCAAGATTAACTAAATTAGTAAATAATGATTACAGTTAAATTGCATGGTCATAGTTTTTATTCAATTTTCAATGGTCCTCCAGGTCTCCTTATTATTCAATGACATGTATTATCGAGGTATGTAACTAGTAAATAATTATAAATATTACATGTGAATAACATTGTTATATGAATGGTATTCTTATATCTAATTTTGGATGTTGAATCTAGGTTAATCTTGGAGATTTGATGGCAACGCCTCCTAGTGGAGGTGGACATTGAGGTTTCACTTAGGTAATAAAATAAAGAGTTTAACTAATGAATTGTACAAAATAGATTTTTTTAGTTTATATTCATATCATTGATTACATTTCATTGTGCATCTTTCAAACTTAAAGCATTACATCACATTGTATAACTAATAACTAGATGTTGATATATTTGAAAAAAAATCAATTACAATATATAGTTTTTTACTAAGTCAACATAAACAATTATGCAATTACTTCACATTGCATAACTGGTAACTAGGAGTAGCTACCAATTGCATTTTATTTTCATGGAATTCCATGAGACCACATATATTTGAGGCATTTTTTAAAAAATTACACTACCTTTTCTAGCTATGGATGCTTGGAAAAAATCTATCAAAGCATAATAGTAAGATATAGCATAGAAAAGGTAGTGAACTATTTGAAAAAATGCCTCAATGAAATGTGGTCTCATGGCGATGTCATGGCATTCCATCACCATGAGAACACATTTCTTTGAGGCATTTTTTCAAATAGTTCATTTCCTTTTCTATGCTACCACATTTTTCATACATGTCTGCCAAATCATTTTATCAAATAGTTCACTGCCTTGCTACTATGGCTGAAAGCCTAAAAAAAGTGCTTTTGAAAAAGATATGGATGCTTAGAAAAAATCTAACAAAGAAGAATAGTAAGCAATAACATAGAAAAGGTAGTGATCTATTTAAAAAAATGCCTCAAAGAAATGTGGTCTCTAATGGAATTCCATGATAATCAATTTGTCATGGTGATGGGGTGCCATGACAAACTGATTGTCATGGAATTCCATTACCATGAAACCACATTTCTTTGAGGCATTTTTTCAAACAATTCACTACCTTGTTTATGCTACCACATTTTCCATACATGTCTACCAAAGCATTTTATCAAATAGTTAACTTCCTTTTTGCCATGGCTAAAAGCCTAAATCAAGTGCTTTCGTACAAACTATGGATGCTTGGAAAAAATCTATCAAAGCATAATAGTAAGCATTAGCATAAACAAGGCTTTGAACTATTTGAAAAGATGCCTCAAAGAAATGTGGTCTCATGGTGATGTCCATCACCATGATACCACATTTCTTTGATGTATTTTTTCAAACAGCTCACATCCTTGTCTATGCTACCACATTTTCCATGCATGTGTACCAAATCATTTTATCAAAAAATTGGCTGCCTTGCTTCTATAGCTAAAAGCCTAAAACAGGTTCTTTTGAACAAACTATTGATTCTTGAAAAAAATCTATCAAAGCATAATAGTGAGCAATAACATAGACAAGGTAGTGAATTGCTTGAAAAAATGCCTCAAAAAAATGTGGACATCACCATGAGAGCACATTTCTTTGAGACATTATTTTCAAAAAGCTCATTGTCTTATCTATGCTACCAAATTTTCCATACATGTACATATGGAATGAATTAGGATAATTTTAATAATTTTTTATTTATGCCTCATCTTCTAGTGTTTGAATCCAATGATTAGTGGTGTTTATAAATATATTCATAGAATCTATGAATATTTTGATTGTCATGTTCTCCTTAATGAATTCTCTAGGAAAACCAATTCAACATGTTTAGAACAAGGATCAATGAAGAAATTAATGATGTGATGGACCTAAGATGATTTTGTGATAGGGAATTTAAGATACCCTTATGCAAATTCTAGATTCAATTACCTAACATTCATTACTAATTAAACTAATTGATATTTTAATGTAATTAATACACTTAGAATTTTTCTTTTCATGAAAATATAAATTGAATTTATGTTAATAGAAGAAAATACAAAGGAAGAAAAATAATATAAATCCTATTTTAAATCATTTCAATTCAAAATCAAGATGATGATGGTGGCCAAAAGAATGATGTAGAAATAGGAAATATTATTGTAGATAAAAATAGCAAATTAGAAAAAGTCTCATTTCCTTGATACTATTATAGATGTATTGTAATTGATATGGTCAAATTGATGTCCAAGGTGCACCAAAAAATCATTCAAAGGTTAAATTTCTACAAAATAGTAATAAGTACACACCAATTGATAGCAAAGGGGTTACTCTAGAAAAATAATAAGAAAAAATATATAAATATTTAAATAATGTAAACTAATTGAAACTATATAAAATTTAAATAGATGAGTAAAATATGAGATGGAAATAAATATTAAACCATTAAGTGAGGATATTCTTAAGAAAATGATGACCTTACACCTTAAAGAAACTCAAAATGACAATGTTAAAGTGATTAGTGTGTTCATGCAACTATATGATCATAAGATGAAATCACAACCTAAATGGACAAAACTTGAAGTTATTAGAAAAGTACTTAAGCACATGCACACACACGCGTGCACACATACACACAAAAAATAAAAAGTGAAGATTAAAAATTAAAAATACACAAATAATCACAAAATTTTATATTTAGAGTAGCCAAAAGACTATAGGATTAGTTAAAATGAGATCTAAAACATATTACATGAATAAATGTTAAAATATGTATAAATTTTAGTGTAAAAATTATAGTCTGCATACAATTTTCACCAATATTCTAATAATACTACTATTATGTTCTCATCAATTATCTATTTGAATAACACACCACACAAATCAATACAAACATTCACTACATTGACTCACAATAATTAATAAGAATAAATTATGAAAATTTAATTTAAATTTGAATTTGAAAAAATCATGATTACAAAAAATGATTTGACTCAAATCTAAATGATAAATTAATTATCTAAAAATTTAAATCAATCTCTAAAAATAAATTGATAATATATTTAGAATATAAATATATCAATAAAAAGTAAAATCAATAAATTGTATTATAATAATATCAATAAAAAATTAAAATAAATAAAATCAGATTATAATAATATATAAAAAATAAAATAAGAATCACTTAAAAACAAAATTACAAACATATTTTACACTAATTTTCGTAGCTACCCCGAAAACGTTTTTAAACATTTAGTCATTTTAAAAGATAAAAAGAAGAGCTAGTACATTATACTTTACAAAGGGCCATCTCTCCATAAGACACACACAATGTAAGGAAATGTGCAATACATAATACATATTTACAAGCACTTTCACCCTTCAGAGGTTCAAGGGATATGTAGATAGCAATTTAGAAGGAATGTATAAATTTAATGTTATATGTGTAAATAATATAATATTTTATTAACAAATAATTAATTATAAATATATTTTCAATTCTATTTTACTATAAAATAGTATTGTTCAAGGTTATTATGATGAGCTTGATGGATCTACAATAGTAGCATCAACTACATGTCATCGCAAAATGAACAAATTAAGATACTTCAACAATTTCAATGATTTATGAAACCTCACTTTATTGTCTAGATAGAAAACATGTTTCAACAATTTATGAACCCTCACTTTATTGTGAGGGATAAAAAATGTGTCATTATGATAATGACATCTGATCTCTTTCACCGAGTCAAAATATCGTGTCGCCAACACCATATCCATCACATTGTTCATAGTTGTGCTAGGCACATTCCCTAAAAAAGAAAATATACTCTCTCAGCCCATTCACAATTACATTTCTTTGTTGAACAATGTAGAGTTCTGACATATACTTTGGTTTAGCTTCTTTTTCTCTCTTGATTTGTAAAATTTTTTCTACCTCTTCTTTATCTTGTGTTGCTACTCTCATTCTTACAGCTAATATGAAACAATAGAATGAATGATCATGATATAGAAACAATCTTTATGTAAATAACCTAAATAGAAACAAAATATGAAAAAAATTGAGGATAATGAGTTGGGTTTCCTTAACAGAGAAATACGAGTGTACAATTTAACAATTGGTCAAGGATTTTTGAATATGGCAGTAGCTATATTCTTTAAGAATTGGTTTCAAGATGAATTTAATCTATTATATAAGTGTTTTTCTTTTGTAAGGATCTTCTGCTAGAGAAATGAATAATTAAGAACAATTGCAAATTGATTGTGGCCTATAGGAACTATTGATCCCTATAGATAATATCATGTAAACCCAAACTTATAAATATATAAGCAGATTAGAAAATAGTATGAAATCTTAGAACTTATTAAACAAAAGACCTGAATCAATCTAGGAGAGAAGGCAACAATAAGAAATCTTTATCAAAATATATAAAAAATTTGATCAGCTTTTAGAGAAACCTTCAAAAATTGATGTGACTTTTATATTTACTAGCATAGAATGCATTACTGAATAAACACCATCCATCCGTTCACGAAATGAATAAGTATATGCCAACTATCTCCTAATCTTAAAATGAAAGGACATACAACACTAAACATAAAATTCTAATTTGACTTCTTGTCTGCATTTATTTCATTCATTGCTTTCTTGACATGCACATCAAGTTCTATATCTACAATAAGCATTTGCACTATCTCATATCCCTAGTTTGACATAGCCTGTAATCAATAAAAAGAAAAATTGAATCGAAAAAGCATTCAAATATTTTTAATAGTGGCTTCTTTTTAATTAGATATTAACAACCATCAAAGGATACAGATTTTTAAAAAATAAATAAATAAAAAATGATTCATCTGGTGTGATATTTAAGAAATATTTAATTATAATCAGTTGACAAAAAAAAAATGGCTTTTAGAAAATTCATCCTGTCAGCAATTCACCATGGAAAATTCACCACCATGACAAATTCACCTCAAGGAAAATTCACCACCAGCAATTCACTCCCTCAAAAAATTCATCGCATTAAAATTTTACAATTAATTTTCCATAGCAGTGAATTGTTGTGGTGAATTTTCTTTAAGATGAATTTGTCATATTTTTTGGCAGTGAATTGTTAACAGTGAATTTTTAGACGGTGAATTGTTGCTGAAGTAAATTTACCTGATACCAAAAAATAATAATAAAATGAAATGAACTTAAAAATTCCAACATTTTCAAGTTCATCTTCAATTGTTCAAAGCAAATCAGATTCATCTTTGGGACACTTAGAACACATAACTATAAATCAAATAATTCATTGTGAGATAAAATTCTTCGTCAAATAAATATGCTTGAATTTGTCCCCTTTTATCACTCAGCTTACGAAAAACCTCACTGGGATTTTCTGTAGAGGCGCTGGTATTAAACAAGGGCCAAAACAACCACAAAAATATTATCCTGAAAACAATTTGAAATATTCTTGTTTTCTTTTATTCAATATATAAAAATAGAAGAAATGAATGCATTAAATTTAACTTCATTTACACCATCCTCCAGCAAGTAGTGAATCAAATGAAGGGAAGCCTTCCTAAGATATCTGCAAGCCAAACAAAAAACTATTTTGTCAAAACACGGAAGAAATTATCAGCTCAATGGAAGAGGATATCCAAAAAAAATCAATATGTAATTCATTTAAAAACATTAATATGATGTGAATATATAAATGAAATATATAAATCCATCATTGATCTCTAAATTAATCTTTATTATTCATAGGTTGCATTTATTTTTGTTTTAACATTGAGTAAATATACACTTCACACGAAATATCTAGATAAACAATTAGTCTAAATAATAAGTTACGGAAATATAGAAATTAAATCAATTTTTAAATGTGATAAATAGGTTTAAAAGAAGAGAAAATGAAATGAGGAGTTAATTCATCAAAGAATTAGAACTTTAGAACTTGAAAATAGTATCTTAGATATTACAAATTGACTAGTTTTCTCTTTAGTTTAAATCTAAACTTGAAGAA
>VDFB02271246.1:0-26000 GCA_007258455.2 Sequoia sempervirens
TTCTAGTGTTTGAATCCAATGATTAGTGGTGTTTATAAATATATTCATAGAATCTATGAATATTTTGATTGTCATGTTCTCCTTAATGAATTCTCTAGGAAAACCAATTCAACATGTTTAGAACAAGGATCAATGAAAAAATTAATGATGTGATGGACCTAAGATGATTTTGTGATAGGGAATTTAAGATACCCTTATGCAAATTCTAGATTCAATTACCTAACATTCATTACTAACTAAACTAATTGATATTTTAATGTAATTAATACACTTAGAATTTTTCTTTTCATGAAAATATAAATTGAATTTATGTTAATAGAAGAAAATACAAAGGAAGGAAAATAATATAAATCCTATTTTAAATCATTTCAATTCAAAATCAAGATGATGATGGTGGACAAAAGAATGATGTAGAAATAGGAAATATTATTGTAGATAAAAATAGCAAATTAGAAAAAGTCTCATTTCCTTGATACTATTATAGATGTATTGTAATTGATATGGTCAAATTGATGTCCAAGGTGCACCAAAAAATCATTCAAAGGTTAAATTTCTACAAAATAGTAATAAGTACAAACCAATTGATAGCAAAGGGGTTACTCTAGAAAAATAATAAGAAAAAATATATAAATATTTAAATAATGTAAACTAATTGAAACTATATAAAATTTAAATAGATGAGTAAAATATGAGATGGAAATAAATATTAAACCATTAAGTGAGGATATTCTTAAGAAAATGATGACCTTACACCTTAAAGAAACTCAAAATGACAATGTTAAAGTGATTAGTGTGTTCATGCAACTATATGATCATAAGATGAAATCACAACCTAAATGGACAAAACTTGAAGTTATTAGAAAAATACTTAAGCACATGCACACACACGTGTGCACACATACACACAAAAAATAAAAAGTGAAAAAAAAAAATTAAAAATATACAAATAATCACAAAATTTTATATTTAGAGTAGCCAAAAGACTATAGGATTAGTTAAAATGAGATCTAAAACATATTACATGAATAAATGTTAAAATATGTATAAATTTTAGTGTAAAAATTATAGTTTGCATACAATTTTCACCAATATTCTAATAATATCATCAATTATCTATTTGAATAACACACCACACAAATCAATACAAACATTCACTACATTGACTCACAATAATTAATAAGAATAAATTATCAAAATTTAATTTAAATTTGAATTTGAAAAAATCATGATTACAAAAAATGATTTGACTCAAATCTAAATGATAAATTAATTATCTAAAAATTTAAATCAATCTCTAAAAATAAATTGATAATATATTTAGAATATAAATATATCAATAAAAAGTAAAATCAATAAATTGTATTATAATAATATCAATAAAAAATTAAAATAAATAAAATCAGATTATAATAATATATAAAAAATAAAATAAGAATCACTTAAAAACAAAATTACAAACATATTTTACACTAATTTTAGTAGCTACCCCGAAAACGTTTTTAAACATTTAGTCATTTTAAAAGATAAAAAGAAGAGCTAGTACATTATACTTTACAAAGGGCCATCTCTCCATAAGACACACACAATGTAAGGAAATGTGCAATACATAATACATATTTACAAGCACTTTCACCCTTCAGAGGTTCAAGGGATATGTAGATAGCAATTTAGAAGGAATGTATAAATTTAATGTTATATGTGTAAATAATATAATATTTTATTAACAAATAATTAATTATAAATATATTTTCAATTCTATTTTACTATAAAATAGTATTGTTCAAGGTTATTATGATGAGCTTGATGGATCTACAATAGTAGCATCAACTACATGTCATCGCAAAATGAACAAATTAAGATACTTCAACAATTTCAATGATTTATGAAACCTCACTTTATTGTCTAGATAGAAAACATGTTTCAACAATTTATGAACCCTCACTTTATTGTGAGGGATAAAAAATGTGTCATTATGATAATGACATCTGATCTCTTTCACCGAGTCAAAATATCGTGTCGCCAACACCATATCCATCACATTGTTCATAGTTGTGCTAGGCACATTCCCTAAAAAAGAAAATATACTCTCTCAGCCCATTCACAATTACATTTCTTTGTTGAACAATGTAGAGTTCTGACATATACTTTGGTTTAGCTTCTTTTTCTCTCTTGATTTGTAAAATTTTTTCTACCTCTTCTTTATCTTGTGTTGCTACTCTCATTCTTACAGCTAATATGAAACAATAGAATGAATGATCATGATATAGAAACAATCTTTATGTAAATAACCTAAATAGAAACAAAATATGAAAAAAATTGAGGATAATGAGTTGGGTTTCCTTAACAGAGAAATAAGAGTGTACAATTTAACAATTGGTCAAGGATTTTTGAATATGGCAGTAGCTATATTCTTTAAGAATTGGTTTCAAGATGAATTTAATCTATTATATAAGTGTTTTTCTTTTGTAAGGATCTTCTGCTAGAGAAATGAATAATTAAGAACAATTGCAAATTGATTGTGGCCTATAGGAACTATTGATCCCTATAGATAATATCATGTAAACCCAAACTTATAAATATATAAGCAGATTAGAAAATAGTATGAAATCTTAGAACTTATTAAACAAAAGACCTGAATCAATCTAGGAGAGAAGGCAACAATAAGAAATCTTTATCAAAATATATAAAAAATTTGATCAGCTTTTAGAGAAACCTTCAAAAATTGATGTGACTTTTATATTTACTAGCATAGAATGCATTACTGAATAAACACCATCCATCCGTTCACGAAATGAATAAGTATATGCCAACTATCTCCTAATCTTAAAATGAAAGGACATACAACACTAAACATAAAATTCTAATTTGACTTCTTGTCTGCATTTATTTCATTCATTGCTTTCTTGACATGCACATCAAGTTCTATATCTACAATAAGCATTTGCACTATCTCATATCCCTAGTTTGACATAGCCTGTAATCAATAAAAAGCAAAATTGAATCGAAAAAGCATTCAAATATTTTTAATAGTGGCTTCTTTTTAATTAGATATTAACAACCATCAAAGGATACATATTTTTAAAAAATAAATAAATAAAAAATGATTCATCTAGTGTGATATTTAAGAAATATTTAATTATAATCAGTTGACAAAAAAAAAATGGCTTTTAGAAAATTCATCCTGTCAGCAATTCACCATGGAAAATTCACCACCATGACAAATTCACCTCAAGGAAAATTCACCACCAGCAATTCACTCCCTCAAAAAATTCATCGCATTAAAATTTTACAATTAATTTTCCATAGCAGTGAATTGTTGTGGTGAATTTTCTTTAAGATGAATTTGTCATATTTTTTGGCAGTGAATTGTTAACAGTGAATTTTTAGACGGTGAATTGTTGCTGAAGTAAATTTACCTGATACCAAAAAATAATAATAAAATGAAATGAACTTAAAAATTCCAACATTTTCAAGTTCATCTTCAATTGTTCAAAGCAAATCAGATTCATCTTTGGGACACTTAGAACACATAACTATAAATCAAATAATTCATTGTGAGATAAAATTCTCTGTCAAATAAATATGCTTGAATTTGTCCCCTTTTATCACTCAGCTGACGAAAAACCTCACTGGGCTTTTCTGTAGAGGCGCGGGTATTAAACAAGGGCCAAAACAACCACAAAAATATTATCCTGCAAACAATTTGAAATATTCTTGTTTTCTTTTATTCAATATATAAAAACAGAAGAAATGAATGCATTAAATTTAACTTCATTTACACCATCCTCCAGCAAGTAGTGAATCAAATGAAGGGAAGCCTTCCTAAGATATCTACAAGCCAAACAAAAAACTGTTTTGTCAAAACACGGAAGAAATTATCAGCTCAATGGAAGAGGATATCCAAAAAAAATCAATATGTAATTCATTTAAAAACATTACTATGATGTGAATATATAAATGAAATATATAAATCCATCATTGATCTCTAAATTAATCTTTATTATTCATAGGTTGCATTTATTTTCGTTTTAACATTGAGTAAATATACACTTCACACGAAATATCTAGATAAACAATTAGCCTAAACAATAGAGTTACAGAAATATAGAAATTAAATCAATTTTTAAATGTGATAAATAGGTTTAAAAGAAGAGAAAATGAAATGAGGAGTTAATTCATCAAAGAATTAGAACTTTAGAACTTGAAAATAGTATCTTAGATATTACAAATTGACTAGTTTTCTCTTTAGTTTAAATCTAAACTTGAAGAACCAATCTTCATTACTAAAAAAATCTTCTAGCACACAAAAATGAAGTTGTATCTATAGGAATGAATTGGCAGACTTCTAATACTTGAAATATGCTTACGTCATTTTTTTTATATCTGAAGGAACGACCGATAGTGGTCACAAACATCTTAAGGGAATCTATAAAATTGTGAGGATGATGTTTGGATTCGTCAAATCTCTAGGAGGATTGATTCAATGACTTTGGGAAAAGGATTAAGGATTAAAGATAAAAGGTAAAGATCCAACTAAACTAAGATGAAGTTGTAATAGGGAATTTAAGACATCCTAATGAAAAATGTGGATTAAATAATCTACCATTCATGTTCACTAATTAATATTAATATAATTAATACATTTATAGTTAAGTTTTATACAAACAAAAATAAAATTTATGCTAATAGAAAAAGTAGAAAGGAAGATAAGAAATATGAAACATAGTTTTTGAAAGTTTTTGTTTGGAAGTCAAATGACGATACAAACCAATAATAAGATAGAAAAATAGGAAATATTATTATAGATAAAAATTGTCAAACTATATGAAATCACATTTCCTAGACACTATTGTGGATATATGAGAGTTTTGTACGGTCACACAAATGTCTCTAGTGCACAAAAAATAATATGCTTTGTAAAGGTTGAATGTTTGCAAAATAATAGCAATTACACACCAACAACAAAGCAGTTACTCCAAAAACTAATTGGAAAAATGTATATTGAAAGATTTTAATAATATTTTAAACTAATCTCAATTATGCTAATTTAAATAAAGGACTATAATATGAATCAAGAAAAAATATTAAGCCATTAAGTAAAGAATTGAACCTCGAGAAGAAGCTCAAAAAGTCACTCATGTTTAGGAGAACAATAAAGGAGGTGACTATTAGGGACCATTTTAATGAGCCGTAAGAAAAGATAAATCTTACAATCTCATCCAAATAAAGCCATACAAATAATCAGGAACACATCAGGACATAATGATATCACATATCCTCAAAATATCATATGTCGTAATGAACATATTGTGTACCTATATCATGCCAACACTCTAATGTGCAATCGAGAGTACATCATGAAATAATAATAGAAGATCTTGTCAAAACAAGGATCACTTGTCAAATGAAAAATCATGACATCTCACCAAAGATTAAATATACCTCTATGGCTTACCAAGATGTCAAAATCTCCAAAAAAAATGATAACCTTTTCCTGTTAATGAAACCAAAGATATCAAATAGCCCTCACTATATAGAAGAAAAAAATTCCAAGAGTCCATCCATGACACCAACAAACATTGTAGAAGATCATCCATTACCAAGTGATGAATGCACATCATTTCCAAAAGCTCCCACTAAATCGCAATCTACCAATCGATGTAGTAACATCCCATTTGTAGCTTATAGTTGCAAGATTGGTGGTTCAAATTCATTGTTTCTTCATGATTTTTGTGATGATTGTATTATGGATCTAAATCGTGTGTATAAACCACTACATGTTCAAAATGAGGTTCATCAACATGTTAGTGGTTGGTATTTTGTACATTTATATGCTTGGATTATCATTATGCTTCAATTTAGTGATGTGTATTATATATGATACACTTAAATGTGATCATTATTATTGATGTTCAAAAGAGATGATTTGTATCATAGATCTACATGGATGTTATTTTATACTTTATATTAATGGACCCTTTTGGGTGACTATGTTGTGCTTTGACTATATATACATTGAGTAGGTATTTTTGACGTGCTTTGAATGGTTATAGGTATAGGATTATTTATCCACCTAGCTACATATGTTTATGTTATTCCCTAATGCTAGTTAAACCAAAGATGCCACATTATGCCTCCCTATCTACTCGATCGTACTCAAATCGAGTATAGTATGTGTCATCTTTGACCCTATATGAACCTAGATTTGAGTTAGGATTTATTCTAGAATCCCTATGTGTTGTGAAATTCTAGTGTATGCTTGATTTAAATGATTTCCTAATTTCACACCCTTTTGTAAAAATATTTAATGAATTGGATATTTTCTTGATTAATTGTATTTTAATTATGAAATTAGATTACAGTAAATATTTAAATGGGAGTTTAAATTATTTTTTTGATAGAAAAAGAATGTTTGATGAGTTATACAATTGTTTTTATGTCTAAGGGTTATTTCCATAAAAAATGGGAAAATATAATAAGTTAATTAAATTCAAAAACTCTTGGGGTGGGAATATGTATTTATATTCAATTTAATCATATTGTTAAATAATTGTAAATGAATAAAGGTAAGCTGTTTTATTTGTTTAATGGAATATTTGGAATTTAAAATAAAGGAAATTAGAAAAATAATTGGAAAATAAATGGGTTAAAAAGAAAAAAGAAATAGGATTTTAATGATTCTTTTTTTGGGGGAAAGTTGGGCTTTCAAACCCTCTTCCATTCTTCCAATAAAAAAATGGAATTGGAATTGCGGATGAAAATGGGAATGGAATTGGACAAGGTTCAAAGCAATGAGTTAGGAAATGGAGTGTGAATGCTTGGGTGTGATATCTCCCTCTCTCGTTTGGAAAATTGCTAGTTCTTCCATGTATTTGTAATAGAGGTAATCTTCTCATTTATCCTCCCTTTATTTATGTTTTTGAATTTGGATGTCATGCTCACCATTAGGGGATCATAGAATTCCTCAATAGAATTTAAAATTTTCAATTAGAGTACAATTTAGTTAATTTTGAAAATGTTGAAAAATGGCCTTTCTGAGCCATGCTCATGGATTGTTTTTCCAAAATTTAGGAAACATGAATTTTATGTGAAAAGTGTGTTGCTGGGAATATTTGGAGCTAAAAGGTATTTATAGAAAATTGAAATTGAAATTTTAAAATTTGAAGCAATATAGGGGGAATTATGGTTTTCCAATGCAAAGTAAAGTGAGAAAATTGAAATGTTTAATATGTTTTATGATGAATTTTAATGCGAGGAAAGATGTCTCCCTATTTATTTTTGATTTAGAACAAAAGGGTACTTTCAAATTTTGAAATTGGAAAAAATAAATTTTGATGAAATTTTAATGGGGTTTTGGGAAAATTTTCTAGTATTTAGTGTATTGGAAAATGAGAAAATTTGAATGTTTTCAATGAAATATGACGAATTTTAATGTTTTAATGAAAGTGTCTTTCGTATATTATTGAAATAGTGCTTGTGGAAACTTGTTAGAAAATTTTGATGAAATTGAATTTTGTGCATTGTTTTTCATGCCACATTCCTTGGAGGGTGGGATGACCTTAGGGTATAGGTATTAGAAAGGGTTATGGGAGTGGCCCCCAACATAAACCTGAACTAAAATGACACATAAGAAATCACGATGTGAGATGTTTGGTTAACAAGTGAAAACTAATGAAACATAGGTAAGTAATTAACCATGATAATGGATATCCCTCTCATGCCTTGAATGCTTGTTGAAGATAAGCATGATTGTAGAAGACAAGTTGCTCATGGAGTGTAAGAATTGTAATATAAAGCACTCTTGTCTATATGAGAGGATACTTAGTTCCTCAATAAGCCCCACATGAGCATCTCTAGGACATTCCCTCTCCTTGCTCTCTAATATCTAATCCTCGTGTAGTTTGAGTAGCACTTAAAATATCATCATTCCTTCCATGTGTACATAATGTTCGTTATGCCATTGGCGAGTTTCCCAATAAGAATTTTTGTATTATGCCATTGGTGAGTTTCCCAATGAGGATTTTTGTGCTATGCAATTGATGAGTTTGCCCAACAAGGATTCTTGTGTTCTGACATTGGTGAATTTTCCCAGTGCGGAAATGTAATATACCATTTGATCCATCTTGTGTTTTAGATGAGTTTTTAATATGATGTATATTTTTATTGCGTCTGAAACTTCTGGAAGAAACGTGGAATCCGCTGATAGGTGGACCCATTTCATACAGGAAAGCATGTGGAATACAGCGGGGTCATGTGGAAGAGACGCGGAATTGTCAAGGAAAGGGACTGGACGACAAAATCGTCAGTAAAGAGAGTGGAAGAAACGCGGAATGGTAGCGGAAAGCACGTGGAAGACGGCTTGACCTTTTTGTGCAAGGAAGGAATGTGGAAAAGAGAAGGAAGTCGGTGATGAAAGAAGTCACACTTAGAGAAGAAAGTCTGAATGATGTGACAAGTGGAGCCACTGGGCAGTAAGGAAGAAGCTTAACGGGACACTGGAAGATAAAAGAGTCAACAAAGTGGCATCAATAATGGAGTGCATCAATAATGGAGTGTAAAATGTAGAGTGGAGAGTGGGGTCATTAGAATAATGATATACATCAAAGATTGATATAACTAGCAATCGCACCTGTGGGGTGCAATGGGGACGCCGAAGAGAATAGAGTGATAATAGTAAGTTAAAATTTGAGAATTCATTAAGGTTAAGATATAAAGGGTCTTTGTCTTGTACAAAGATAAATAGAATATCAGTTAATGTATATAGATTGTCTAGATGATCATTTTGCATTACATTTGGCATTTGAGTGCCTTCTTGTCTGTGTGACCTGTTAATCATAAATTGCGCTACACAATACAAAAGATATCCTACTTTTGTGACTTTATTTGGAATATTGGTAGACCTTTTCCCATTAAAATGTACATTGTTGAATATCTCCATTAGAAGCACAGCATGATCTGCCTGTCTTCTTAGAAACCTGTAACAACCAATATTTGTGCTTAGTTACTTTATCAGTATTGTCGACTGTAAACAAGTAGGTAATCAAAATATCAACTCACCTAGCACTCTGTTGTTTCCACTATTCATGCAAATATCTGGCTGTCATTTGAAGAAAAAGAGAGCCACTATAGCAAAGAAGCGTTTCACAAAAGCAAATAGCTTCAAAATACCTTGTTTGAAGGGTGAAATTATGATGAGAGTTGACTGATTAAACTTAATTATTGTTTTAAATTTGAAACATAGGATACCACAAATATATCTTCAAAACAAAGTATAATCAACCAGGGAAGAATATTTTGCAAATGTGGTATAGTAGTGTGAATTGTAAACGATACATAATTTTCTGACCATGGGCAACTTGCAAATGAATAATATTAAAAGCATGATAAACATCTTTTTCATTTGAGAAAACTAAACAAAATTGCATGCGATCTTTGAAGATTAAATTGCTCTTTTGCTACAAAAATATATGATGGGATTGGAAATACAACCCTTATATGGTATAGTTCAAACCATGTGAAACAAATGAGATTCATAATGCTAATAAAAGTTAAATTTAAGCAATTACAACTTGGAAATTCCTAGCAACATTATTAGCTACACATGTTTTGTAACCAAAATCACATGTAAATGGATTTCATCTTATTCCTTAGCACTATGTGAGCACTGTAGAAATACTGTTATGGTTATAAGGTGTAAATAAAATTAAATATAAAACAAATTTAACCAAATGCAAGATTGACCAACAAGATTGACTATGCATCAAAGTTTTCCACCGAGAACTTAGTGAAATTCCACTTAATATTGTCACCTGAAAGGCCACCTTTGCTTGATTTCAAGAACTTATAAATATGAGCCACATTATCACCATTAGTAAAATTCACTTAATATTGTCACCCGAAAGGCCACCTTTGCTTGATTTCAAGAACTTATAAATATGAGCCACATTATCATCATTGACCTCAACGTACATCACAAAATTGCAATATAAATACTAAAAATCCAATAAGCATACCATATAAGCTAGTTATTACAAGATTACTTTTTATATGGCAGATGAATTCACATCAATAATGAAACAAAATAACCATGAAAATAACAAAATAGGAGTGATGCTGACCTTGTCAATTATTGAGAATTCTTCTTTAAAACAAGAACAATTTTGTAACCAAGCTGTCCAAAAGAACTTTGGCAAAGATTTGGCAAACTACTTACTCGTAGAGAAAAATATGACAATTTGAGACACTAACTTTAAATGATGAATTTATGAACTCCATTGCATAAAATTTTCTTGAAAAAGGAAAGTACCATGCAACTAAATACTAAAAACTCATCTTACAAATTTAGAGATATTTGTATTTGCCCACAATATTTTCTTGAAAATTAGAGATATTCTGAGTACAATTGTTATTTTCCTTGTAAAACCCAATTACTTAAATCAGTGATTGTAGTGTATAAATTAAATAGAAACATTTGGTGGAAATTTATATAGATATGAAGTAGAGTGACAATATGTTGCTTAGCAATGACAAACAAACTAAAATATTTGAGATTGAATTTAAGGAGGGTGAGAACATGTAACATTAAAAAATTGAACACACTTATAAATAAATAAAAATATAGTTGAACACACTTGTAAATAAATTTTAAACTTGAAGATGCAAGGGAAAGTAAAAATTGTATCCTACTCTCATTAGATTCATCATAACATTAAAATTCATTGGTTTAAAGGTGAATAATAAAACAGATTCATCATAACATTAAAATTCATTGGTTTAAAGGTGAAGAATAAAACAGAATTACTTAGAAATAATAAAATGATCATAACTTTGTCATTTCCAAGCCAAATTTACAATTTCAAAAAGTTTTGGAAAGCTTTATCAGCAGCAAACATCACACGACAAATGAAATAGCCAGAATTTAAAGCATCATTGTCACTAAAGAACAATCATCGAGCTTTATCGGCAGCAAATATCATGATTTTAACTTCCTGGAAAACTATTAATTGGCTTTGTCCAGAAATTAAATTTTGTTAACAGCTTGATCATGCAATCCTGTCAAATATAATACCCACTTGATTAATCTGAAAGACACATGATTATCAAAATAGTAACTATTCAAATTGCTGATTTGCAACAAAACAATGCAAATTTTAAATGAACATAATTTGTATGTTACTAAACCAAATTTTAAAATTCAAAATGTTCTGGAATGGTGGAAGAACGAAGGAAAGAACCCGGAAATATTATTGCAAAAAGACCAACCATACATGAGCAGTTTTTTCTATAACGCAGCTCACTAGTTTGTGTAAAACAACAATTGACAATAATTAATCTTAGTTCGTTTGAATCCCAACTTACCACGTTTTCTTCATAGTTAGTTAATAAGTAAAAACTTAACGTATACCTATTCTAACTTATGACAAGGTAACAAACTATTGTTTTCATAACTCAATTACTATATAATAATTAATGAATATTAAGTGGAAAATGGGAATTGTGTTTAGCTATTGATTTTGATGACTAGAACAAAATATAGATAAAACATACAATAATATGAATTTGGTACTATTATGATTAATATTATATAACTAACATAATTGGAAAATTTCTTCATCAAGTGAATATTTAAACTATCAAAATAACTACTAAAGAGGATAATATTATGAAACATTATATATAAAATCTTACGCTAAATTTCTTGGAAATCAAAATAATCTCAAAGCATTTTAAACGTGGTGTTTACCACCATATGGACAATCTTGAATAATCACACCTCCATTTATTTCTTCATCGGTGATGGACTAAGTGAGGAATTCAATCACAGTTGCAACATGTTATGTTATGGAGTGTAGTTTAACCTGCAAGTTTTATCTGTTTGTAAAAATTGTGAACTCTTTTCAACTAATTCATTCTATGTGATTTTCCTACAAGTATTGTGTTTCACGAGATAACATATCTTTGAGGTAAGTGGCTAGACAATTCATGTGCTCTATATAGTTTTCTTTTCTTTCTTTTTTTTTAAATTTTTTCTGTAGAGTATTGTAGCCACAAATGTGACAGAGCTATTTCAAGTTGCTTGAGGCCAAACTAAATGCTATCAAAGATTATGAAATATGACTTTCCAACTACAATTTTGCATTTTTTGGAAAGTTTCTGAAGCATTTTCCATGAATCTATTTTGTGCATAACCTACAGACATGGGGGTTATTGTCCGGCAGAGGCCTTGGGATGCTAGTTGTACATTGGCAATTAGTTTTTTTTTTTTTAATTTCAAATCCTTCTTCAACAAAACCTTGACCAATTTGCAATATAAATTAAAACTAAAACTAATATAATTGTTTGAACTCACCAAATCTTGAAACTAAAGTGAAAAACATTGGGAAAAGCCAATCACTGTTTGTACATGGAAAAGAAAAAGTGAAGGCAAATGTACAGATTATTTCGAAGGTGGGAGAAATTAAATATAATATATAATTTCAAAAGTGTAACAAGGTCTAGGATTTTTTTAAAATCAAATACGAAAGTTCACAAACAGATACAAGAAGTTGAGGTAGCCACATTATAATTGCCCAGCACAACAAACTAATTGGAATATTAGATTGAGAAAACCTCAGCAAATGTTTTAAATAAACATTTTGTTATGGACAGGTAATTTCAAAAGTCAGACCACATACACACATCCAATACAAGTTGGATTAGTATTTTATTTGGGCAAGATTGAATGCATAACTACAGCGCCTAACTTGGTGGTGAGTATGTAGGGATGGAAACCCAGTCAAGGGATGAGAAAAATTATGTACATTGTTTAGCCTCTCTGAGAAGGCTTCTCATCTATAAATATTTACTCAGATAAATTCAACAATAAAAGAAACATATCAGCATTTCATGATTTTGATAAAGCACTCATCCATACCAATTTAGCAAAGTTTCTTACCTTGAAAGATAGCTTACTCTATGGCCAAGTCTGAAATAGGTATAACAAAAATGTTGTGAAATGCTCCAATATGATTGTATCAATTTTTTACATAATATTGAAATTAAACAAATAACTGCAACATGCATTGCTTGGAAAAACTAATTAGAAAAGTGGAAGTCTAGAAAGTAGGGTAACTTTTAAGCTCAATAATCCATTAGTTTGCCCTCCCTAACATATAATTTTTCAAACTTGCATGGGAATGGAGCTATATGTAAAATCTAAATGCTTCACAAGTTGCAGATTTTGTTTCTTCTCAGTTCTGAAGGTTGTGCAGTCAGAGAATGGCATTGGGTCAAACTCATCTGAAGGAATATTAGCTAAAAGTTGTTGTTGATAGTTTTGAGCTGATTTTCATGTATTGGGCTCTCTGTGTCTTTGATATATGAGGTAGCATTAAAGAGATTAATTGGTTTCTAAGCTACAGGCTACAGGTTGTTTGGGCTTAATTCATGTTGCACCCATTAATTCACTATGAAATTACCTAGTTATAATCAGTTGTTCATAATTAATGTGATTAGCAACTAACTCCAACTATCCATTTAGTAGATTGTTTCTTCGTATTCTTAGATTACAACCCTCTGTTTCTTGTGGTTAGATAAAAGAGGGTTTTGTTTATTTTCTCACTCCAAAAGAAGAAAAAAACCAAACTAAATTAACTAACTTTGAAAAGGAAAAATGCATCAGTAGAGTACCGCATCACACAAATAAGAACAAAATTATTTTCTAAATGAGATAAAACACAAAAAAAATGATCCGGCCATGTACAGATTCAAAAAGAAAATCATTGAAACCATGGCAAGTGACTTAAATCAAGATTCTCCATAAATTATGTTTGCCAAAAAAATAGGAGAGATTCTTAGCAACCTATAAAAGATAATCCATGTACTCAACTTGAAGGGATTTAGGGACATTTTGTCTAATTTCCCCTTGAGATGGTCCAATTGCTCTGCCAATGATCAATATGCCCTGTAGTACTATTCAATCATGCTAATAAGTTGCGTCCTCTTATGGTAGAAAATTCCAGCTCATTGAGCAAACAAATCAGTCTCTGCTTCTATAAGACTCAACATGTTATGAGTCTTCTCATCTAGCTCTGCCAGATGCAAATTGTTAACTTACAATATTGTCTTATGAAGACAACCAAAAATTGTATTTACCAAAAATAAGAAGGAAGCCAAAATTTTAAAGCCATAAGGAATACTTTGAACAATAGAGATGAACAGTAAGAATCTATACAAGCATAATACCCTTCTTTCCTTTTGCATTTTTAAATTCCTTGTAATATAGTTAGATCATCTATTATTTTTATTTTGAGGTTGGCCATTGCGTATACAATTAACAAAAGTTACAAGAATTTGAAGTAGTGAGACAGCTATAAATCCCCCACAATTGAGAAAAAGCATACAATTAACAAAAGTTAAAAGAATTTTAAGTTAATATATTGGCTATTTACTGTTGGACTAAAACAAATACTCGGTTAAATCACAAAACAATAAAAAATGTATACCTCTAGAAATTGTAGTTTACCTGAATCGTTTGAATGCAAGGCCCAATAGGTGAAATATTTTTTTGCTACAAGCTGCAGGGACTTCAATTTTTGAATCAGTAGTGTTGTAAGCCTTCTATTATTTCAACTTTGTTGTGACCTTTCAGTTCAACCACTTTTAGAAAAATCAAATCTGCAAATCTGCAAAACTTATCTTCAGTGTTTGAAGGTTTAGTACTCCACCAATAACTATTGTGGTTTTTAGTATTTTAGTAGTTTATGTATAAAACTTGGAAGAAAATATAACTCTAGACTGAAATTGGAGATTAATGAGATATGTAAATGATTTTGATAAGCAGGTTAACCTAGTATCTCTTGAATGGAGCTCTTTCAAGGAGGCCCGATATGTGATGCAATAAGGCAAGCATAAAGAAAAGAACAAATACTCCAGCTTTGTCATGTTTTGTAGAATATCTGAATTTAAGGTAAGATTGGTACAGGAGGCTAAATTGAAATGGTGCACGAGCATCAGCTGCTTAAAAGGAACTGTTTGAAATCTGCATGCCAAAAGTATGCCAAACTACCAAAATTAAATTAAATCAGCCACTTAAAATAGATAGGAAAATTAAGTTTTTGTATGTCTGTGCATAGATATTGGCAACTTACCATAGCATGAGAGTGGATGTAGCAGTAAGTGTGAAAGAAGGCCAGAAGTATGAGGAACAATAGCCTGAGTAGAAGAACCTAGAAGAATTTTTGAATGTCAAGAGAACAGTTTTGAAAGAAAACTCTATGCAAAACGATAATCTTGTGTTTATAAAGTGTGTGCTGAAATGGTTGATGTGTAGAAATAAAATGAGATAAGTGAGCAAGACAATGGATAGTTGAAGTATGAAAGAGAAAGGACTAAGCTAAAAGGGAAAGTACCAGTACGTATTGTTTAGCTGAAAAGGATTTGGGTAGCTGAAGCTGTTGAGGCTGAAAGTTCTGACAATCGTTGTTCCTCGATGATCCTACGAGCAACATATCGGTTTTGTTGCATGCGTGTGTATCTTTCAAAAGTGAAAGCAGGGTGGATACGAATGCCAGAAAGCTGAGTGACTCTTGAAATTGCTGTGAACGTCAGGCCTTGACGGTCAATGTTGCCGATGTCAATGGTCGCCATCTGAAGTGTAAGCCCTTGTGATTTGTGTATGGTTAAGGCCCATGCCATTTTAAGAGGGATTTGGCGTCGACCACCACGACTAATCGGGGTAATAGGGACATCTTTGGGATTGTTTGTGTCCCAGGTAGGCCCAATGTAATTGTTGAAACAAACAACAACAAAGAAGGGGAGTTGGGGTGGTTTTTCGGTCTCCTTGTAAACAATTTTTTTTACTATGCCAAGAGCCCCATTTACAAGGCCAGTTTCAGTCCACAAATTACAAGATAGCATAACCTTTTGGTTGACACAAAGTAGAATCTTAGGCTGGAGCTGCTCATCATCTGGGTTTGCATTGAAAGAGGTCCCTATTTGCTCGGCAGTGGCAATGGCAATGGGTTGTGCTAGAGACAACAACATACGCTTATTATGGAGTGAAACCTTTTCATTGGTTGCATAAAGATGTATGGATGAGAAGAAAGCAGTTTGTTCAGTAGGAGTTAGTGTGGAGCTTGATCTTGACATTAGCAGTTGCCAATCAGCAATAGTAGGTTCAGCCTTTCTTAAATTGCACAAAAGATTACGAAATAGAAGTTGAGTGGGATCCTCTCCGGCTTGGCGAAAAATTTTGTTTAAAGTAAAAACAGTTTGGAAACTCTGCCATAGTGTCCCCCCATAGGAGGTAGAAGAGTACATTGGAATGTCTTTGACCGGTGGAAGTTGGCCAAGGTCTCCAAACAGGAGGATTGAGCGACCTCCAAAAGGGCAGTGGTTGTTTGCTGGGAAAGCTTCGCGTAAGCGATAGTCAATTCGTTCAAGCAATTTTGGCCCGATGACGCTCATTTCGTCTATTAAAATGTAGCGAACAAAGTGCATTCTCTCTTGGAAGCTTGCTAGTGCTTGGCCCTGCAAAGGAGCCAATTCCTTGATGGGAATGCGCAGTGCAGAATGAATTGTCGATGCTCCAATGTTGAATGCTGCAACACCAGTTGGTGCAAGAAGTAATAGTGGTGTTTGCCCGTTTGGAGCAGAACAATTGAGTGCAAACCTGATTTGTTTAATTAGGTGTGACTTCCCAGTTCCTGCAGTCCCTTGAACTATTATTTTTAGTGGTGGTTGGTTAGTGGTGGAGGATAGGTGTGACAACACTAAATCCAGTGTTTTTTGTTGTTCGAATGAAAGGGCGTGCTGGGTATTTACAAAGGGCGGAAGGGGGACTGTATATGTTGTGTGGTTGGATTGTATGAAGTTGGAAGCTTGAGAGAGTTCTATTGGATTTATGGATTGAGTATTCCAATTATGGTTAAGGTCTAACTCACGATTACCTAGCATGTCAAGTGCATCTAGGTGGAGTGGATGGCCTGGGTGAACACTTGACAAGACTTGCCATTCAGATTGGTTATAGTGATGTGGGGTTACATCGTCTGAAGGAGAGTCAGGTTCTATATTAGAGGCCAGATTTGGTTGAATGCGGCGAACATGCCATGGATGGTAAGTGCATGCTAGTGTCTCCCACTGTGTCACAATTTCAGATGGTGAAGAACCAAGGTCAACTGCAATGTTACGAAAAGGTTTGTAGAGAACCAGTTCACTCCAACAAAAGTCGTGGAAGCTTGGGTCATCCTTGGGAGGAATACTTGTGAAGCGGGGTGAGACCCGAACAATTGCTGTAGAGGAACGCTCTTTCCATTGGTTTGTTTTACGGGATGTTATGAAACTCCACTTTTGGGTCACTTCAATCAATGGCATTGCCTCCAAAGTAATAGGGCGAGCCATGTATGCATCAATACAGTTTGTGTGTGGGGATGTACATGAGGATGAGAGTGGAACACGTTGATAGTTCTTTCGGTTGACATTTAAAGAAACAAATGTTCGACTAGACAAGCAGAGTGGTAGTTTTAAGAGAAGGTGGCAACTTTCTTGAGCACTGATATCACGATCGACAAGGTTGTCAACAAGCATTTTCCTAAAAGCTATTGGTGCTGGCTTGTCAGGCTCAAAAGATGTTGAAATACGAGAAAGCATTGCATGGTAAGTTTCGGATTTGGTTTCAGCTTTAGCTGCATATTTTGCAATATATTTGAGCACTGCATCAATTGAGAGAACGGGTTGGCAATCTACATTTGCACACCAAATAGAGAGGATAGTGGGGTTGTGTAGATTCACTCGGTCATCGTTACGGCCAGGGGTGAGCTTTGGCTGCCCACTGTCATTTGAGAGGGTTGAATTGTCTTGCATGGTCCAAGGGGCTTTATAGCGGCATTCAAGTATACCACCTTTTTTCTGCAAGCATGTTTGCAAGGTGCAACGTGTATGGCGTTGCACGCAATTGAGCAATTCATTGTAGTCATGTGAAGGGTTGGACAACATAATCATTCTTGTGTCCATTAAGCAAGGGTTGTCTAAGGTAGATCTTGGAAATGTTGCTATTGAGCTTTGGTGGGGAGATGGGTTCCAAGCAGAGACATATTTGTCAATGTAGTTGATTGCATTTTGTACTGAAGCAAGATTATTCCATTGCAATTTGGCAATATCAGGTGCGTCTTTGAGCCAGAGGAAACCATGGACATGTGCAGAGCCACGATGTTGCCATTCATACCTGGACATAGTAGATGTTTTAAAGCAAATGATGAACGAAAAAAGTAAATATAAATGGTAAAGGTGGAGTGTAATTACCTATACCAGTAGTCATTTGTGCAAAGAATCTTCTCCAATACCTCACGAAAAGCAGTAAATCGGTGATGCATGTAAAGTGCAGTGAGGTGTGGGTTTTGCACAATATTTTGGATTCTCCATTGGGCAACTGCAGTAGGATTTGTTGGTGCGGTAGATGGCATGGCATTGTGTAAGTCTGGCCATTTAGTATCTGCAGAACTAAGGGTGAAGAATAGAGTAGGACAACCAACTTGAATAACCATGTCAGATAGCTCCCCTCTTCGAACAGTCCAGAAGGGGCGGGTACCACGAATTTTGGAGCCGAACCGCATGACTTGGTCTGCAAGGTGTTCATCGGGGAGATCCTTGAGTCTTTGGCGCAAGTCAAAAATTGTTGTTGGCAATCTACTCTCAAAGTGTTTTTGAACAAACACAGAAGCTGTGGCCTGGCTACGATGACGCATAAGAATATTAAGAATGAAGTACCTAAATCGTGGGTGTTGGCCAAATCTATTATCATGGTATCGAAGAAGATGGAGAGCATATTCGTGTAGCTTGACTTCTTTCATACTTTGTTGGTTGAATGCAGCCCTGCCCTTTGGAAACAATGTTGGGAATGCCATAACAAACAATCCTTCTGTGGTGTATTCATTGAGGGGCATAAGAGAAACTGGTGGCCAATCAATAGCAGGAGTGGGTCGTCCTTCTCCTAACTGTAACAAGGATCGTAATTCTTGCACTTCTGTACGTGCAGGGGGCAAGTTTGCCACAAATGATGTTGTTGCTTGCACATTCTCATCCAATTGTTCTTCGATAGTATTATCTGTCTCCATGGAGGTAACATCAGTGGGGTTTGAAGATGAGGTTGTTGTATTGAGAAGGTCAGAGATGTCAGTGGAGGGAATAGGCAAGCATAAGAGGGAGGTCTCATCTAATTGGACATCTTTGTAGTAGGGGTCATTATTGATCTTATATTGCAAAGCCTCATGAACATGTGATCTGCAAACATAGAAGTTGTACAGTTGGGAATCAACATTTCTTTTATTAACTATGAGTATATCCAAGTCATGTATATGGCGTGGCAAGTAATTTGCAATTATTGTAATATCTTGAGGAAAACAAATAGTGTGACCACTATATTTTAGTTGTCCTCCTCTTGCATAAGTAACTTGGAGGATAGGGCTAACTCTTGATATAAGCATCTCCTCAATCTGGGTAAGGCGTTGCAAACAAGAAGGCTGCTCTCCAGGGTCCATGTTGTTCCACTTTGAGAAGCAGTTGCCATTTTTTTCCAAAATGCATCTTGTACAAGCACTACTACCATTGAAAAGCCTAGTATTTATTCTTGGATATCGTTCCATGCATATTTGGCATGTCGATATGTTTGATAGGCTATCCAACTTTGAACGGAATGAATTCCTAGCAATGTAATAGTTTGAAGCAAGTGGTAGCGGATGGTGGTTTTGGGAGGGAGAATTGGGGTGAATTGTAGACTGCATTTGAGGTGTCAGTGGTTGCAACGGGGAAGGGTTATTGGAAAGACAAGGTGGGACTGTGGAGGAGCTTGCAAGGTTACTATGAAGCTTTTCTCTTCTTCGTTTATTAATAGAATCCTTATTTGCATGGTACCATAATCGTTTTAGATGATTACGATGAGAGTGTTGCGCTTCCATACTTTGAACTTGATTTTCCATGGTATTGATTGCTGAGGAACATATGAATGCAATTTTGTTTTTGCATTAGTTAATGATAAAGTAGAAAGAACACAATTAACTTAGGTGTGCAAAAAGAGCAAGGAGAATGCTTGAAGTATTAATTCTATGTATTGACTAACATGTGCAAATTCTAACATTAAGCTATTCTAACATTAAGGCTATAAATGTAATAGAGAAGATTAAGCTATTTCAATTGCACATAATATCTCTGCAATGTTTTTTCAATTTATTTTTTATGAATTTTGTTAAGCGTGGTTGCTATCTTGTATTTCTTTGCTGATCCAACCAGACTTGGACGTCTCGTTCTTCCTTTTGAATTTTGGGCATAATGTTTTGCTATAGAAAGGCCATAAAAAATCTGGATTCTAATCTGAGCTTCACATTTTGTTTAAATTTAATTGTGTATGAGAATTGCCAAAAGGGCTGTGTTTGCTTGATGACCAACAAAGTAAGTCCTTGCTATATTCAATGCCCAACCCTTCAAGGGTTGTTATTTGTAACCAGGAGGAAAAGTTGGAGTTAGCAGGATGTTTATGGCAATAGAGCAACTGTTTTATGAAACAATTCCCATAACCTAAAAGGAACAATTCCCATAACCTAACTTTGATATCTTACATCGGGAAGGAAAAGGTTCTCAATATGGCTAACAAACTAAAAACCCCAAACATTTGGTGCACTCAGAAAATTAGCCTAACAACATGGTAGATTAAAACAAAAAAACTCCAAACATTTTGTGCACTCAGAAAATTAGCCTAACAATGGTAGATTAAAACAAAAAAACTCCAAACAGAACAATAGATCTGTTTAATGTTGATCTACAATCATATATTGCTGAATATGTTGAGTTGAATAGGATATACTCACAAATCTTAACCCTCAATACTCTATCTATCTCCCTTTAAAATATATGCATTTGTTATAAATAAAGGTCTAATATTAGATCCTTCTGCATAATTCTAAACAATACAAAGCACTGAAGAGCAAAGCGGAGCTTGAAACCTATTCAAAAGAAAATGACAAACTAACCCTCATAGGCTTTATATATCTCGTGTATATGTATCTGTGTGTTCTCTGTTAGTTTTGGAAATTTTCATTTCTTATATTTAGGATATTTGCAAGTGGCATTATAGCAGTGATTTGGAAAATGTTCTTCCAGAATTGGTCTTATTGTCCAACTTCAATATTTATGTCAGAGCACCAGAATGGAATTGTGCAATTTCCAATAAGTTGCCATAATATTAAACAAATTGTTGTTAAAGCATAATTGGAAATCAAGATGGTTGAGTAGCTTTTATCAGTTTCAAGCTCCCTTCCTTAATTTTCTTCAGAACTACTCCTCTAATCTTCCAATTGCCTATCTAGCCGTCCACCCAGTAAAATTATTATTGGAAAAAACAAATCCTTTGGAAATACATCTGATATCAAAAAACTAACTAGTTAAGTAAAACCAACATGAGTTGATAGCTAGACATAATGTATTACTGAACAATTATCACTTCCAAAGAAAAATAATGCATACTTGTTTCAGCAGAAACACTAAACTATTGTCTCTCATTAATGGGGTAAGAGCTAACATTAATGGAAAAACAATAAACAAAGGTAAGGATTGTAGTCTAGACTCTAGAGGATTTGTGGACTAGTCTCCCTAAAGGGGGTGATAAAATTGAATATTGATGGGACTTCTAGGGGCACCCGAGGGATTGCAGATGCTAGTTTTGTTATAGTTTATGATAAGGGAGAATTCAAGTATGGAGGCTGGAGGCTCTTTCTTTCTAAATGTGAAATCAATCAATGAGGCAAAAGGTGAAGTACTTGTTGAAGCTTCTAATGCTGTTGAAAAATTAATGGTAGAATGGTACTCTCTTCTTCTGATGGATGCCATCCACAAAGGTTCATGTCCCAATTGGAAGCTTATGGGAAGGAGGCTTTGATGCTTGGCTCCAAACTTGTTAATATTAGTTCCACTCATTGCGGAAGGAAACTTAATGGTGTGGCAAATTTCTTGGCCAATTACAAGATTGATCAAAATCCTCTAACAACCCTCTATAGCCACCTTTCTTCGTTATGGGAAGGGATTGAGAAGTATCGTTGTTTTAAAACCCCTCTGATCTTTCTGATTCCCTTCTTTTATAGTCCCGTGGAAGTCATGGGGTCACTTATCTATTTTTCTCATTAACCATTATGCACAGATAGTTATGCTTTATGCTCACCCATGCGAGACTTATGTGATATAAATTTTGTTTTGATATATCATGGCTCTTTAGGATATTGTTCTCCAAGATTTTGCACATTTCATTTATTTCTTCACTAGGAGAATGTGTGTGACATGGTTCATATTTTATGGTGGCATGTGCAAGCAGGTATACAAAAGCATGTTGGGCTTGGCTTTGATTGCAATGTGAAGGCGGTTCCTATTATATGCCTTACTATTGGGGCAGTGGTCGGTTTCTATTCATAGAATCTACTGTACCTGGTGCTTGAGCATTTGGAATTGCAGGGAAACAGACAATTGAGGTTCAGAGATGTCAGCTATCATGTTCTGGATAGGAATCAGGATATTGTCACTTTTTCTGGTTATTGGAATCTTGTGTACCATAATAGTGTTGTCTATTTAAGGACCTCTAAGTTATTATCCAAATTTATCATCTCTTTTCTTGGTGATGATGGGTCAGGAAGTGTGACTGGAAAGGTCATAGATACTTTCATAGCATTTGTCTGAAGTTTTCATAGGGAAGACTATTTGTAATGGTTTGGTTGTGTAATTTGTTTGTTATACAGGGCCCATGGTGGCTAAGGTTTTTGTAGGACCTATACAGTTTGCAGTATGATATCGATATACTATAGGGTGCACTCTGATCGGCGGGCAGACTCTTAAAGTCTTTATATATGCATCCTGTAATCTTAATACATTTGGAAGAGTGATAGTAGATTTTTCCCATTGATGTTTGGTTCTGTTTTGCAGTTTCTATACACTATATATCATCCAGATGGAGCAATGAAGCTATATGAAATTATCATTTGCTTTGGAGGGTTGATATTGATTCTGACTCGGATGTCTTCCTTTCATTCTCTGAGACACATTAATCTGGTGTCCTTTATTCTGTGCCTTGCTTATAGTATCTGTGCAGTGATCGGTTCCATTTATGCAAGTTTGTGTCTAGATTGTGGTTCGTAGGGTTAAGCATCCTTCTTCTCCCCTCACTTTGAATTAACACTAACGAGGATTTCAATGTTGTCCTGTAGCCCATGGATATTATCTGTCAATACATATGCCACTTCCCCAGGATGACAGAGTAATAGGCCCATCCCACAGCAAAAGGACCTGCAATGATAAGAGACTAAACCTTAAAGCGTTTGTGGATGATTAGAAACTGAAAATATTGGGGTTTTAGAGCTACTCGATTCTTGAGTTCAAGGCAAAAAATTTGCAGGCTTTTAAACGAAAAGATTAGGATAAACCCTGGCAGTTATGTAAGTCTTTTTCCCCTTCTCCAAATCTCTCTACAATTGAATGGTCAACCTGCACTTTGCAACAATATTCACACTGCTCAATTACTTTCTTCTCCAATCCCAAGTCCTAAATGAAATTACAGTTAGCTATATTATGACTCTCTAGTACTCTTAGAGAGACATTCTTTTTGTTTAAGGAAAAAGAAACAAAACTTCCATATGTTGTTTTATCAACATCTGTTTTCAAAGAGGGTCTACACATATGAAAAAGGTTCACGCTTTCAGTGTTGCACATTAATGTTTGAAAGACTTATTTTATATTTTACTATTAATTTGTTGGCAAGCTTACCTGCTTTGTTCACTGCACATTAGTATTTTCATGTTGTTTTGATGAAGGCCGGCCCTAAAAAAGATGGCAGTTTGTTCAGCCAAATCCTTAGAAGCCAAAACCAGAAGGCCAAATGGACCAACCATAGTCTTTGAAGCTGCTTCATCCTGACTGCACAGTTGTTGAGCATCTAAATTGGCATCAAGCTTCTCTAAATCTGTAAGACTTGGCAGATCGAAAGAAACATCTAACCTAATCACAATAACAAACAGTCCAAAATAAGACCTAAATAGGGTATTAGAATGTATTGATATAAGGTTCATAAATTAGCTTGCTTGGAAAAAAAATAGAAATAGGGTATTTTGCCAATTGCACATGTAAATCTGCAACGGGCCTTGGTTATGCCGGTGGGCTCAAGGCTTTTCAACTGACACCCACTTGTGAAACTTGCCGATTGTGAAGAACTTTCAGGCAGTTGAAAACGCTTTTGGATTTAGCTTGTAGCTTTTTATGTCTCTGTTTGGTAGTTGAACTATTTTAGTTGTTCTCCTCTTATTTGCCCAACAGTTAGTGTCCTGTTTGAAATCTGGCATTTGTGTAATTTATAGCTTAAATTCAAATATAAAATTGTGTACACTATTTTATCTTTATATTTCTGTCATCAGACAAGTGAACCATTATAAGAAGTCTGGGACAAGAATAGCTCTAGTTCGTATTTTAATCCATTTCAGTGGATTTAAGATATTAATATGACTTCATTTTTAGTTCCTGAAGTGTTTGGCTGGAGGCATTCCTAATCTGTGTTGTCACATAGATAAATGAGATCCTGTAGGGACTAAGATAAACCAAGGAAAGGAAAATAAAGAAATCCTTCTCTGAAGGGTTGCTGCTAGCTAAAACGCCCTCTGCAACCACCATAAACTTGGCTAAAATAGGGGGTTATCAGGAATATCAGGATAAACATACTCTAAAACTCTCGTCCAAAACATATTTTCAGGTTGTAGGTCGCCAAATTGGAGAAGTGAAAGGTCAATACATTCAGGAAGAGTTTGGAGGAGTGGAAAACAATGTGCAGAGTTTGGAGGAGCCAAAAAAAGAATACCAAAAAGCTATTACAGAAATCGCTACCAGGCTGTTTAAATCATAGACAATGCGTCTGTTTATATAGTATTGTCAAAGAAAACAAGGGAATAAGGGCTCTGACCTGTAAGATTTTCACAGATAAGCGTTGTACATTCAAAATGCAGGGAGATAACACCGGAGTAAGTGAAGTTGTTACTGTTGCTGCTTGCTCCTTCAATCTGTTCACAGTTAAGAGGCGGAAAGCATTAGCGGCGGAATAAGGAGTAAAAAATGGAGTGGAAATCATTAAGGGCAACAGAAATGCGCCTTACCTAACGATTCTACAGAAATATCTCTTGATGCCGCTGATACAAAATGAGGTAACCAAACTAACGCATATATTAAGAGGGCAGATATTTTGAAAGGAGTTAATGCGACATTCTATCGTGCTGTCAAGGAGGCCGACTCTGCAATAACTGCTCTGAGTGACACGCCGAAAGGGGCATTCCATCGTGCTGTCTAGAAGGCCGACTCTACAATAACTGCTGTCTAGATATTTTCGTCTTCTGCAATAACCTCTGTGCCATCCGGGGAAAGACATTCAACCGTTCAGATGCATTTGGTCGCAGGCGATCGGCTGTGCACAATTCTAGACCGTCGGACGCAAAAGCCCTCCCAAAAACTATGCATGGGATGCCTTCGGCGTAATTATAGTAAATTTAGATCATAACATCAAATTAAATTGGTGCAAAGAATAGAGTGGAGGGTGTAAACAATTACAATAATTTATGTTTAAAATTTAATGTTATTGTTATATAGTATTGTAAGGGTTTTATTATATTTTGATTAATTTTATTCAAGTCAATTAATAGTTATAAATTTGAAGTAGCAATTAATTTAATTAACAGAGTTAGGGTTGATTGATATTATAATTATAATAAATATAAATTAAATTGAAAATAATATTTTATTGAATTTGAGTGATGAAAATGTGTTGTAGATGTCAAAAATAATTTGTCAATGTTTTGCATCTTTGGATGACTCAAACAAGGCTTTTTATTTCAAAAAATTTGGTTTTTATAGTTTTGATTTAGATCCACTTCTATGTAATTGATCTTTATAGATGCGAAAGTAATATTTGAAAGTGAACGTGGCTTTATACTCCACAAAAACAATTAAGCACTTTG
>VDFB02271247.1:0-22218 GCA_007258455.2 Sequoia sempervirens
CACCTTAACTTACTCAAAACTTCATGAAATTCTTTTTTTTTTTTATCCTATAGTATGTGAAGTATAGAATGTGACACATGTTTCAAATTCAAAAAGTGTGATACCATTTGAAAGCTATAGATGTTTTTCAATCATCATATCAATCAGGACTTTAATCATAATTAAAATAGAAAATGAATAATAATTATTTATTAAATTCAAAGTAAAGCACAATTTATATTGGTGGAAAGATGAGAATCTCTTTTAAAAACCCTTTTCATTTCATCAATTTTGGGTAAAAAAAGTCGTCAGCCACATACCCATCATATCACCACTTTTTGACCCATCATAATCTTGCACATAACCCAATAGCTTTTCTGTCATACAAATACGAGCTTCCCAACACTATCCCATAGACATCTAGTGGAACCACATCAAACTATACCACATCAACAAACTTACTTGTGATCAAAAATCTTAAAGTACATTGCCTTGTGACTTGCAATTCATTGTTTTCGCAAACCCAACCTAGTGGATAAGGTCTCTGATGCAAGTTTTCAATCAAAAATTCCTTACAACATCTAAGATTAGGTTAATTTGAGATCCACTATCTATTAGAGTATCAATTTTAGTGTGCTTAGCAACCACCCTTATGTGAAATAGGTCATTTCTTTTCTTATCTTTAGGAACATCATAGACTTAAGAAGTACAATTAACAACAATAACATTGGTAGTAAAATTCTTATGTTTCAATCCCATTGTTGTTATCTTAGTTTCATCTTTAGACTTTGAACCAAGATCCATAACAACATTTTTGGTCTTCTTCTTTCCTTCTATTTACAAGCCCATTTTGGCTTCAATTTTGGATGCAACTTCCAGTAGTGATCTGCATCATGACCTTCCCTGTCATAATAAGAGCATGTGATCTTATCCTCCTTCTTAATGGTAGTTGTCTTCTTCCCCCTTTCTGCATCTTTAGATTTACCTTTAGACTTAGATTGCTTCTTGTCAAGCCTCTCCATAAAAGTACCCCTACCTCTTGATTCTAAGTGTGTGGCCTGAACACATACTTCATCCAAATTACTAGGATTCAAGACCAAAATAGAATGTCTTAGATAAGAGTGAAGACCACCTATGAACTTAAGCAATGTGTCCTGGGTGTACAATGGGACATTCAATGCAATAACCCTCTTCTTGAACTCATGGGTGTACTCATGGACAACTTGACCTTTCCCTTGCCTAAACATTTTTCAGTCCATCATTAACTATTGCATATGGCCTAGGGGATAAAATTGCTTCTTAAGAGCATTAAAAAATTCTTCCCAGGTTAAATTGACTCTACCATGTTGTAAAATATTTGCTAGAGTTCTACTCTCCCACTAGGTGAGAGTTGTTTCTCCCAACCGAAGAGTAGCTAACTAGATCCTAGAAGCATCATCTAAGAGACCTTGAACTCTACAGTACACTTCTACTTGTTGAACTCATTCATCTAATTTCTTAGCATTTAATTCCCCTCAATACTTAGGCAGATCAAATTTTACATCCAATTTAATTCTAGGCTTATGTGTACCCTTGAAAGGATTAAAAGAAGAAGTAGAATCAGTATCTAGAAGAAGAAGAAGACAAAGAAGATGGAGAAGGAGTTTTTGGAGGCTCGTCATCACCTCCTAGTCTTTTCCCTTTGTCCTTCTAATCTTCACGCTTCTTTTGCTTCAAAGAATCTCCTTTTCCACGCTTCTTCTATTCCAACTTTTCCTAACTTTCTTGAAAAAGAAATTCTACGATTGCCTTCATTTCAAGAAAAGCTTTTTGAAAACTCTTATCGTCAAGCTCTAAAATTTTGCCAGCTTCTGATCCTTCCATCCTTGAAAAAATTCTTCATTTACGAATCTTAGGATTGTATTATGCAAGCATGCCTTCACCTCATTGGCTCTTGGATCAGTTGTCATTCACCTCTGCAAACACTAATCACAACAAAGCTCTCATACCACTTGATCTAATGTTAGGATCTAGGACTGTTGCACATGAATGATAACTTTAACCATGATTGAACTAAAGATCTCAAAAATATAATTAGAATGCTTAGATAAAACATAACCAAATTAAAGTGAAGAGATTATCAGAGGAGAGTAAAGAGAGAGAAGACAACACAAGAGTATAATGGAGTTTTCCAAAATGGCTACGTCTCCAGGTCCTCTCCAAACAGAGTGACCGATCCTTGATTATGCTCCAGAAACAATTACAAGGCTCTAATTGCTACAAGTATCCTCACAACTCTCGAACAATAATGAATTACAAAATACCTTTATTACAAGTGCAACAAGCTTGACCACAAGCCACAAGTGCACAAGGATGACATTTCATTATCAAATTCCTAGCTTCAAACTTTCAACAACTATCTCTCACCATTCTTCACAAAACATAAATAGAATTATGAATGAACATCACTTGGAATATGCCCTTCAAAGTGCCTACACTCCTTTTATACATAAAATAAGCCTAATAAGGCTTAACTATCAAAATAAATGACTAACCCCCCTTTAATAGTTCATGCAATGACTAATTTTTCCTCTAATTCCTTTTGGTGTAAGTGGTTTGAGTGGGTTTTAACCATAATGGCCTATTTTTAAGGCCTTGAGCCAAGTCATACAACAAAAAACACAACCCACACGGTGATGTAACGACTACTTAAACTATTGGAGCCTGCGTGGTTGGGAGTTCCAATCCCACTAAGGCCATTGGAACCTCCAATTGGAGCTTTGGCATACTCCAAAACCAACTGACGCTCGATAGGGGTAAGGATGTGGCCGACAGTGTAACGATGAAACCATACCGTTAGTGGATGATAGGTGGGGGGTTCAAACCCGATCGATATAAATAATTTTGTTGATATAAATATTTTTGTTAGACCAATTCAACAACTGAAGGAGTGCACCAACGGGGTGACACATAATGCCTCTTGATTGGTCCATGTGTCACTTCATCATTCATTGTTGAGGACACGCCACTGTCACTATGATGTTAATTATATTGCCACCTGTACTACCATTTAGATATTGATTGGATGTATTGAATGCCACATGTCAATCTATGATTGGGAAAAATCTTCATCCGTATGGTACAAAAGGCCGCATCAACATGCTGACATCATCAGTTGTACCACCGTAGTCAACTACAACTTTGACTTGCGATATCTTGGGCGTACAAACTCAAAATTTGATGAAACAAACATTGTTGGGTTTGTTTCATAGAGCTCTTTGATTTGACACCATTTTTGATGAATTCTGAGATGACCATTTTTTTGGCTTTTCTGACAACCTCAAGTACTAGTTTGACCAAACTTTGACTGGCCATACCTTGAGCATACGAGCTCCTTTCGAATTCGTTCAAGTTTCATTGGAATTAGGATTTTGAGCTCTTTCTAATGATGCTAAATTCTAGAGCATTGTAGATACTTCATTTTTTAGTAAAAAATATCCCTCAGATCAATGTATGTAAGGGTTTTGGGTTTAGGGTATAAAAGGGTGAGGGTATAGGTTATAGGGATAAGAGTTGAAGTTTTTGGGTTTAGGGTTTAGGGTATAGGGTTGAGGGTTGAGATATTAGGTCTTAAGTAATAGGTTGAGGGTACAAGGTAGAGGGTTGAGGGTTTATAGTTGAGGGATAATATTCATCTTGTTGAGTGTGTAGGATTAAGTGTATAAGTTATATGGATTAGGGTTTATGATATTGGGTTTAGGTTTTACAATATGGATTGAGGGTATAAGGCACAGGGTGAAGGGTTGAGAGTGTATGGTTTACATTTGAATTATAGGGTTGAGGGACAATATTCAAGGTTTAGGGTATAAGGGTGAGGTTATAAGGTATATGGATGAGGGTTTGTGGGTGTAAGATTTAGGGTTTAAGGTAGAGGGTTGAGGATTGTGGGATTAGAGCTTAAGTATATGGTTGAGGGTATAGGGTTGAGGGTTGAGGGTTTATAGTTGAGGGATAATGTTCAAGGATGAGTTTCAAAGGTTAAGTGTATAGGGTATAGGTCCATTTGGGTTTAAGATATTGGGTTGATGGACTAAGGCTTAAGTATAGGGTTGAGGGTTTGAGGGTTGCGGGTTTAAGGGTTGAGGGAATAGGGGTTTAGGGTTTAGGGTTTAAGGTATAGTGTCAAGGGTTGAGGGTTTAATGTTTCAAAGTTGAGGGTTGAGGATTTAGCAATAGGGAACTTAGGGTTGATGGTTAAGCGATTAGTGTTTTAGGGTTGAAGATTTAAGGGTTTAGGGTTTAGGTTTTAAGGGATTATGTTTTAAGGGTTGAGGGTTAAGAGACCTATAGGGTTGAAGTATTATGGTTCATGGTTTAATGTATAGGGTTGAGGGTTGAGGGTTGATGGATTAGGGTTGAGGGTTTAATGTATAGGGTTGAGGAATTAGAGTTGAGGGATTAGGATTGAGTGTCTAATGTATAAGGTAGATGGTTTAAGGGTTGAGAGTTTAGGGTTTAAGGTTGAGGGTCCAATATATAGGGTAGAGGGTTGTGAATTGAGGGTTGAGGATTTCATGTATAGGGTAGCAGGTTTAGCAATTAAGGGTTTAAGGGTTGAGGGTTTAAGGGTTGAAGGATTAATGTATTAATGGTTTATGGTAAAGGGATGAGGGATTAGGTTTGAGGGTTTAATGTATAGGGTAGAAGATAAATAATTGAGGGTTTAAGGGATTAAGGGTTTAAGGGTTGAGGGTATAGGGTTGAGGGATTAGGGTTGATGGTCCAATATATAGTGTAGATGGTTAATAATTGAGGGTTAAGGGTTTAATGTATAGGGTAGAAGGTTGAGGGATTAATGGTTTAAGGGTTGAAGGTTTAAGGGTTTAAGGGTTTAAGGGTTTAAGGGATGAGGGTTTAGGGTTTAAGGGATTAGGTTTAAGGATTAGGGGTTTAAGGATTAAGGTTTTAAGGGTTGAGAAATTAAGGGTTTAAGGTATAGGGTTGAGGGATTAGAGTTGAGGGTTTAATGTATAGGGTAGAGGGTAGAGTGTTGATAGTTTAAGGGATTAAAGATTTCAGATATAGGGTTGACAAATTAGGGTTGAGGGTTTAATGTATAGGGGAGAGGGTTGTTTTTTTAAGGGTTTAAGGGTTTAAGGGTTGAGGGTATAGGGTTGAGGGATTAGGGTTGATGGATTAGGGTTGAGGGTTTAAGGGTTGAGGGATTAGGGATTGAGGGTTAAGGGTATAGGGTTGAGGGTATAGGGTTAAGGGATTAGGGTTGAGGATTTAGGGTATTCAGTTAAGGGTAGAGGTTTGAGGGTATAGGGCTAATGGATTAGGGTTGAGGGTTTAGGGTATTGGGTTAAGGGTAGAGGGTTGAGGGTATTGGGTCCAATGTACAAGGTAAAGGGTTGAGAATTGAGGGTTGAGGGTTTAATGTATAGGGTAGAGGGTTGAGGGGTTAGGGTTTTAAGGGTTGATGGTTTAAGGGTTTAAGGGTTGAGGGATGAGGGACGAGGGTTTAAGGGTTTAGGGTTGAGGGTTGAGGGTATAGGTTTTAGGGTATATGGTTGAGGGATTAGGGTTGAGTATCCAATGTATAGGGTCAAGGGTTGAGAATTGAGGTGTGAGCAATTAATGTATATGGTACATGGTAGAGGGTTGTGGGTTTAAGATTTTAACTGTTGAGGGTATAGGGTTGAGGGATTAGGGTTGAGGGTTTAAGGGTTGAGGGTTGAGGGTTTACGGTTTAAGGATTTAAGGGTTGAGGGTATAGGGTTGAGGGATTAGGGTTGAGTGTTGAGGGTTAAAGGGTTTAAGGGTTTAAGGGTTGAGGTATGACAATTGAGGGTTTATGGGTTTAAGGGTTGAGAGTTGAGGGTTGAGGGTTGAGGGTTTAAGGGTTTAGGGATGAGGGATTAGGGTATAGGATTTAGGGTATAGGTTTTATGGTATAGTGTTGAGGATCCCATGTATAGGGTAGAGGGTTGAGAATTGATGGTTAAAGGTTTAATGTATATGGTAGAGGGTTGATAATTGAGGGTTGAAGGTTCAATGTATAGTGGGGGTTGAGTTTAAGGGTTTAAGGGTTCGAGGGTTGAGGTGTAGGGTTGAGGGTAAGGGCGTGGTAGCGAGGATCATCATGGAGAAAACAAGCGCTTAAGTGGCAAAAAATTCAAAAAAATCAAAGTTAGGCAACTTGACATAAAAAATTGAATAAGTTATCTATATTATCTCAAAAATATGTAAGAATAGGAATTTGTAAAAATTGAATATAGTTTCTAAAATACTAGGTTTTGTTTGAAAAAAAAAAATCTATTTGGTGAAAATTTGAAATTTCAGTGCAATAGTACTTAAATTTTTAGGAAAAAACAAAGTAGGTGTCTGTTGACCACCTAACCATGCTAAAATGATAATATTTTTTATAAGATTTTACATATAAGTACAAGACTCATGTCCCAATGTAATACATATTTTTTTGTAATTTTTTTTTTTCTAAATAAATAATTAGTATGATATTTTTATTACAAATTTTAAAAATATAAAAGAATTGTGTCTTTCACCTTAACTTGGTCAAAAGCATAGAAAGTGGCAGATGTTTGGATTTAAAAAATGTGACACCGTTTGAAAGATATAGATGTTTTCAATCAACCTATCAATTGGGACTTTAGTCATAATTCAAATAGCGAATGAATAACAATTACATTAAATTCAAAGTAAAGAAAGCATAATTTATATTGAGATTGCAAATATGAAATTTCCTTAAAAACCCTTTTCTTTCATAAATTTTGGAGTGAAAAAAAAGTCATTAATACATACCCATCATATTGCCACTTTTTGGCCCATTATGATAGTGCACATACGGGGTATAGGGTATAGGGTTGAAGTGTATAGGGTTGAGGTTGAGGGGTTTTAAGGGTTAAGGGATTAGGGGTTAAGTGTTTAGGTTTTAGTGTTTAAGGGTTGAGGGTTGAGGGATTAGGGTTGAGGGCTTAGCGGTTTAAGGGTTAAGGGTATAGGGTTGAGGGATTCAGGTTGAGGGTTGAGGGTCCAATGTATAGGGTAGAGGGTTGATAATTGAGGGTTGAGTGTTTAATGTATAGGGTAGAGAGTTGAGGGATTAATGGTTCAAGGGTTGGGAGTTTAAGGGTTGATGGTTTAAGGGTTTAAGGGATAAGGGATGAGGGTATAGTGTTGAGCTACATGGGTTGAGGGATTAGGGTTGAGGGTCTAGTGTATATGGTAGATGGTTGAGAATTGAGGGTTGAGGGTTTAATGTATAGGGTAGAGGGTTGGGTGGTTAAAGGTTGAAGGGTCAAGGGATGAGGGTTTAAGTGTTGAGGGATGAGGATTTTAGTGTTTAATGGCTAAGGGATGAGGGTATAGGGTTGAGGTACATGGGTTGAGGGTATAGGGTTGAGGGATTAGGGTTGAGGGTCCAATGTATAGGGTAGAGGGTTGAGAATTGAGGGTTGAGGATTTAATGTATAGGGTACAAGGTTGAGGTGCATGGGTTGAGGTACATGGGTTGAGGGTCCAATGTCTAGGGTAGAGGGTTGAGAATTGAGGGTTGAGGGTTTAATGTATAGGGTGTAGGATTGAGGTGCATGGGTTGAGGTACATGGGTTGAGGGTCCATTGTATATGGTAGAGGGTTGAGTATTGAGGGTTGAGGGTTTAATGCATAGGATAAAGGGTTTAAGGGTTGATGGATGAGGGTTTAGGGTTTAAGGGATTACAATCTTGTTGAACAGCTAAAGAATACTCTTGCTAAGATATCCTTATGGAATCTTATTAAAGCATCCCCTCACTATCACAACATGATCCAAGTAGTAGCCTTGGAACAAGTTCTTGTCCCTTCTAATGTGCAACCAACTAACATAGCAGCCATGATCCAAGGAATAAATGTTGCCATTGTTTTCCACCAAAGTGAACTCCCCCCTTTAGAAGTGCAAAAATAAAACGAAGCTTTCATGATCATTTTTCAATACAATTAGATAGGGATAAAGTGAACACTTATTGACAATGGCTCAACCCTTAATGTGTGTAGTGTAAACAATTTGGTTAGGCTTCATGTGGATAAGTCAAAAATTCAACCGAAATCTTTATCTATTAAGGGCTTTAACAATTTCTAAAAGACACCACTTGGGGTGATCACTTTACCTATTATAGTTGGAATGGTCACATTGAACACACCGATCTAGGTTATGCCTCATGATATTTCATACAACCTTATTTTAGGTAGGTCGTGGATTCATGCAATGAATGGTGTGCCTTCCACTCTTTATAAAAAAATGAAATACATCTACAACAAAAAAGTGTGAATACTTGATTATGATCATGAGCCTTATAGTGTCTTGCAACTTGAGAAAAATAAAGAGAACCCCTTGAACACTTTAACACCAACCACACAAGTGGAACCCACACAATAAACAGACAAAAAACAACATATTGAACAAGTCATGATGCCATTAGAAGATGATTGGGGTTCCTTGGATTTCAAACATGACTTCATGGGAGAGTACAAAATCATCCACAAAGATTCAAATAAGGGAAAAGAAACAATGAAAATGACAACACAAAATTCAAATGACCTTTCAAAAGCATCTGCCTCAACCACTTTAGACAAAGAAGCAAAATACACAACCTTTGATGAACACAACAACAAACAACCACCTGATTCAAAAGCAATGAAAAAGATTTATGGAAAAGCTTATGAACTTATGAAACAACTTGGCTATAGTGGAAAAGGATGTGGTGCTAGAGAGCAAGGTATATGTGTCCCCATCGATCCTAACATGCAAGGAACAACTCATGGTATTGGTTATTTTCCTTTGATAGAAGTAATCAAACCTTCCCTCAATATCAACACTCTCACACAACATTATTCTAAGCCAACCTTAACTATAAAGCATCATGAGCTAATAGACACTAGTGGTCTTGATTGTTCTTTGTTGTGTGGTCTCACAACACACCACAAGACTGAAAAGACTTGGGGACCCAAGTAAAAAAATAACTTTTATGGCAGGATCTAGCAAATTGAAAGATCACCGAGAGTGAAGAGCAAAGAGAAATATTTGATAATAAAAGTACTTTGTAAGGTAAGTGTTTTGGGCATCGGATACTAGGTACTAGAAACATGTAAAAAGGTGAAAGGTAATGCGAGTTTGAATGGAAGGGTTTGATTCGGTATGATGGAGTCTAGTATGATGGAGTTCGGTATAATGGAGTCACAATATAGCCAAGGTCTAGGAAAGTTAGTGGGTAAAGCTGAATACAAAGTACCAGGTACTAGGTTATAAAAATGCTAAAATCTTAAGTTTATCTAATGATTCCAATAGTATGGTATATATGTGAGGATTTATGATATGCTAGAAAGTGTGTTAATTATGAGATTTTGTATTAACATTTGAATAATGGTTTTATTTACATGAGAGGTTATGAATGTTTTCTTTCATTTAAGGGGACTTAATGTGTGGAATTTGTCATTGCAGAAGATATGGATTGTTATGCAAAGTTTGGATATGGATGATTAGGAAAACTTGAATCATGGATAGAATTATTTTCATTATGGTTCATTTATTCTGGGATACTATTGGCAGAGGAGCTTGAATCCATAAGAATGGTGGAGTTCTCAGTATTTCACATGTGGCAGATGAAAAGCACCAACCTCTAAGGAAGCCCATTCTAGAGAGTGGTAGAACTAGAGCCAAGCAATGTGTGGGGGTGAAAATTCCACTTGTTCATTTTGAATGTATGGGAAGTCCCTACACACTATCTTGATTCGAAGTATCATCCTAGTGATGATTATGGATTAACACATGAAGATCTTCAATGTATAAAGGAAGTTGACTTCCATTGATTTCAATTATAATTCTTCTATTGGTCACTACATTCCACATGCCTTGATCAGATTAGTCCCTTGGATTTCCTCTCATGTGTCTTTCTTATCCTATCTAAGCCTTGTGTTCTATAAAAGGCTAGAGGATCCCCTTTTTTATTTTAAGTTAAAAATTTGTGGATGTTGGAGGAGCATAAAATTTTGAGTTTTCTTCTATTTTCCTATTTTCTGAACCATTCTGATGTAAAACCTTGTGTGCACATAGACATTGATTAATATTAGAGCTTATTAGATAGCTACATATCTCAGTATCTTTTGTAGCTAGTTTTGTTAGTTTAGCCGAACAAGACTATATGTTGTGCCATTTAAGGGTACATACAAAACCTACCCAATGTCTAGAAATAAAACCCCTCCCTTTAAAAGCTTTCACCTTTTATATGTAGTTGTGAAGCAATTTGGTGAAGTATATAGTGGTTTACTCTATTTTAATTGATTCTTTGGGGCATCCAAGGAGAATAACTAGGAGAAAATTTTAATTTTTAGTATTTTTATGCTTTATTTTAGAGTATCTATGTTTACATTCTTGAAAATGTTCCAAAATTTGAATGAATGGATGAATTTTTATTGAAAATGCTTAATGCTAAATCTACTAAGTGATAGCAAAAAGTTTGTAATGTTCATGAAATATTATAGTAAATCTTTAGATTTCATGATGCTTGAATTTATGATTCAATTGAAAATCTAATGCCTAAAATATTAATTCAAAATAGTAGTCCCTTTGAGATTAACAAAAATATCACATCAATACCCAAGAGTGACCCTAGTGCAATCATGACCTGGTTATCAGACACTTGGGATTGAACTAAAGACAATATTTTCCTATTAAAACATAATTCCCCTTTAGGTTGTCTTTGTTCCATATCTTTCAAGAAGGATATTCTCTTTGAGGTCTTGTCTATTAAGAATTTATTCACCTTGTTTTCTACGAGTAAAATCGTCATCAACATTCTCCTTTACAAATCATCCAACAAATAAATACACCTCTGCTTAATGTCAATGTCATCTCGCAAGACACCAATGATTTTCATTCGATAGATTTTCCCTCCTCCTATAAGAGTGAGAACAAAATCTTCCAATCTAAAGAACCTTTGGTAGATATGGCATCATGTACTAAGCAAGACATCTCTTTGCCACAAAAAAAAAACACTACTTCTCCTCTTGATCAAGAGGGTATCTTGTCGAGACTCCTCCAAGATCACTTGATATCTCTCCCTCCAAGAACTCAAAATAAATTTTATTACAAAACTTCATTCTATGCCTATCATAGAGTTCATGGCCATTCCATTAATGAATGTAAGGCTTTGAGTCATAAAATCCAACATTTTCAGGAGTTTGGTATTTTTCCTTATATGGGGGAACCTAATTCCTCTAATTGATACCGATTTTCATTGTAGTATGCATTTCATCCATCATTTTGGCTCACCCTTGTCCTTCACTAAGTGGGGGCAAGGGGTTCAATAGCCTTGTCCTCATATGTCACTTGTAGTTGCCTCCTTTGGCTAGTCGCTAACCTTTCATGAATATATAAGAGCAAGCTTGGGACTTGGACAATGTGCCTTAAGTTGGCTCGCATGTGACATACTACCCTTTTCATGACATAGCTTATCAAAAACATATGACTTGGCATAGGGCTTTTTGAGTAAGCTCTCATGTTCTCCTTCTACTTTAAAGCAATTGCTCATAGTGATAGTGTTTGCAACCACTTTAAATTGGGGGTATACATCACCACTCACATTCCATTGTGTGATTTCTTTCTTCTTGCAATGCGTCCTCTCCTTGGTGGAGTCATTGGGCTTGATTCCCTCCAAGAGTGTGATACTTCTTTTGACACATCCTCTCTTGGAAACATTAAGCACAATGTTAGCTAAGATGAGACCTTGCATGTACTAAGAAAAATCCCTTTGAACATTTCTTACACTACCTTGCATTAGCAATTTCTATGAGTGTCAAGCATACAAAGTTTTGCTTACTTCATAGAGCTCTAAAATCATTTTCCTTTGTGGCACCTTATTAAAGTTCTTAGGAGCTATAAATTTGGTATGGTTGAGTAGGAAGCCCATTATGAGGCACAAATTTCCCCATAGCCACCTATTTGTTTGTGAGTACATATAAGCCATGAGTGTATGTTTCTCACCTTTTGGTCTTTCTCACCCAGTTGATAGCCAAGAGTTTCATCGCCCCAAAGTTAGTATACATTTTCTTTTTAGAAAAACAACCTAGATCTAATCCACAACTAGTTGGACAAACAATCGAAGCTTGATCCACCTTTTCATTTTTATCTTTCTTTTCTTTCTAGTCCTTTCCATTGCATAGCATATCTTGTTTCACTACATGCCATTCACCTTGTGTGTGTCCTTTTGCATTCATGAAAGCTTGACTAGGGATCTTAGATCCTGGGGGCTTGTGCAACCTCCTTTGATATTTGTTATCATTTGTCATCTGCATTGGTAGGATTGGACTTCTCTTGAATGTCTACTTTAGTGTGAGTTCGAAGCAAGTTCATCCTCTCAATAAAGTGGGGGCCAAATGTACAATATAAAAAAGGAAACTTCCTTGATTTGGGGAATAATTGATGATAAATTAGACTTAATGAGGCCTTGATTAGGTGTTGTGAGGTGTTTTTCACATCCACACCAGGTCTTGCACCCTTTCAAATGCATTTAATGATGTCTTGTGAAGGTGTTGTAACACATTTCTACACTTTTCTAGACTCTTCTCATTATAATTCATCTAAAAATCACCTTTTTATCAAGTCCTATTTCAAAGTGTTGTAAAGTCTTGTAAAAATATTTTATGCTTTCCTAGGCTCGTCATCATTATTTACACCTTTATTATGCTTTATTTGACCTCTTTATGCACTCGTAAGACTTAATTAAGTGTATTTTTTAATGCAAACCCAACAAATGACATTAAATGCAACTTAATTCTTGAAACACACTTACAAGCCTAGAGTGGGACCCATTCTCCATGGGTGGCGAATGAGTGCCTCTTGGATCCAAATTCAAAATAATTCAAAATTTCTTTTAGATTTTTATTCAAAAAGACCTTATGTTGGCCTGTAATGTTATATTTTTTGGTAATTAGAGCATAATTGTGTATAAATAAGTGTTTCTCCATCCATTTCAACCCCCATTCATCTCTTAACTCATTCACACATCTATTATCCTCAATTCATCATCTATCTTCTCCTTCAAGTCAAGTAAGTTAGGGTTTAAGTCACCAAGATAGCTTCCAAAGACATTCAAGGGTTGAATCTTCATCTTTTGTTGAACAAAATCAAGGTCAATCATCATGGAAAGGTATTAATCCATTCATTTCATGTTCATTCTTCATATTATCTCTTCATTTGGTTTAATTACCTACAAAGGGGTTTGACCAAGGAAAACCCCCATGCCCTAACATTCAACATTTTTCTCTCTTGTCTTGTGTGTTTTGTAGATTTAGACATCTTGGAGGCTTCAAAATCATTGAATATTGCATTACGAATTTGCTCAAGTCATATCTTCATTGGATAAGGAAAAATATCAACAAAAAGTCACTTTCAGGCCCAAATTTGACTGTTTCAGAACCGAGCACCTAGAGAAGGAGAAAGTGCAGACTCAAGGCTCCTCTTTCCACCTTTGAATCTTCAAAAATTCAAAAGTGGACTCATTCTGCATGGATGGAAAATGAGTCCTACTACCAGGCCTGATTGTGGTTTTCTACATTTTTGGATACCCTTTTGTAAAAGATGGGCTTCAGAACAGTTTCATAGAACTGGGATTGATTCACCTAGAATGGCGAATGAGTCCCACTAGGCCTAAAAATAAGGATCAACAACATTCTAGAAGTCATTCCTAGTCTTCATCAATATCTCAGGTGCACCCTTTCAGTTTTATCCATTTTTGTTGTAGTTTACTATCCATTTCTAGGCATTTTTGCATTACACAATCTGTTTTCAAACACTTCACATTTCATTACTTTTTCATTCATAATCAATCAATTCTATTGATTAGCTACATTTAGATCATTTCATTTAGTCATAATTCCATCATACATACATTAGTATGAGTGAACCACATAGATTTTATGTGTGGGATCTATCTCTTTCCTTTAGGTGAAAGGCCCTAATTGAGCAAAAGAGACCAAGCATCCCTAACTATTAAAATCTATGGTTCACTAACAATATTTACAAAATTTGTTTTTCTTTAAAATATTTTTCATACACCCAAAGGATACATATCCATGTAAAGTAATGAAGCACTTTTAAGTTTTCTTATTTTTAACACTCCATTGAAACCCACAAAGTATAAAAAAACATACAATGAGTAGCATCCACTACAAAATTTGAGATAATTATGAAATAAAACCTACTTGAGTAGGAGTTACTCCAAAGAAAAAGAAGTAAAGTAAAGAGACTAGGACTAGAGATTTCAACTATTATAGAAAGTGACACAAGGAACTAACTATGTAGAGTGGAAATCTAACTATATGGATGGCTAAATGAGAGTGCTTTGCCTAGATGTGGGAAAATATAAAATTTGCTAAAACTAGATAGAAATATGGAAAGGAGTGGGTTGACTACATGTAAAAGGACTCTATCTAAATTAAAATGAGATGCCAAAAGGTTAAGTCATTTTAATAGAAACTAGTTCTAAATCTATACATAGGATGATGAAAGGAATTTGTCTTAGTATTGTAATAATGCTCTATACGGTACTAAAAAATGATCATAAATATCATGGTTTTTGTTAGATAAAAAAATTACCTTCTTTGTAACTTCATCTTATGATTTTGCACTCATTCTAGTGTGCATACCATTTGTATGTTAAAGGCCATTTTTTACTAATTTTGAAATGGTCAATCAACAAAGGACCCCATAAGATCCCTAAACATAGGAAATAATGCTTGAAATCCCTAATAAATTTCAAGATCAAAATATATCACAAGGACCCTAACACCTTTGGGCACACTAGCCATCAACATGTAGCACCCCCTAGTGTTCAGACCATATGAAATATTGTGAAATGATACTTCTCCCTCTCTTTTGTGCCCTAATTTGATTTAGTTTCTAATGGTCATTTCTCTAAAAAATTAGCTTTAATTAACATAAATTTTGGTAGTCTTTCCTCTAAAATGCATGAGATTCCTTGTGAATGCAAGAATATCACAAAAGGGTTCACAAAAATGTAATTGAAAAGTGAAGGAGCTAAATATCAAAGATCTAAATCACAACATATTAGGGGTATTATCATAAGATGAATCTCTTGTAGTTCTCCTTTTCTTGATAATCTCTTATTTCTTTTTTTCTCTCTTCCCATTATTAAAATTTATAGGACCCTAGTTTCCTTTTCTGATTATCTAAAATACTTTTTGTAGGGTCATACTTCAAATGTAAAACTCCTGCTTCATTTTCCTCTTGTCTAAATATTTCTTATGATCCTTCATTCATCTTATTTGACCTCTATAAACATGTTTCTATTTTTTCAATCTATCACTTCAAGTTCTATTGAAGTGTACAAGATACAACACCTATGGAATGTTAATCCAAATTCAATAACCTAAGAGGATAATATACATTAAAGCACTAGACATCACATGAAACATATTATCAAATGTGATGGATCCCAAAGTGATAATTAAAATAATAAAACCAGGGGATTTATAGGTCACATTATCATAATATTTGATTATAAGTTCAAAACATGATAATAGTTTAGTAGAATCAACTCTAATGGCATCAACTATAATAGCACAATTAATAGTAGATGGAATAATGATTTGAGATGAATTTTTTATTAAAATGTTTCTATGTGTTTTTGGTGATTATTGAAAGGAAATATGCATCCACTCAAGATAATTTCCACATAACTCAAATAGAGAAATCTATTCAAATAAGTATTAAAAATCCACATGCAAAAGAATAGACAACATACCATCAAAGATGACAAAAGATATACCCTAAAACAACCCTTAAAAGGGAAAAACCTACCCTCCAAAAGCATCCATCACTCATGTATTATTCAAAACTAAATATTACAATACATCTTCAAACCTCTCAATAAACACCTTTGAAACATCAAGCCCTCTATATGAACTCCATATGAAAAAGAATGTAACCACACATTTTATGCAATACTTCAAACCTCACACATGCCAATAAGATATTGTCTCAACCCCGTAACCAAAATAACCAATTAGCCAACCAACAAACCTTATACAACTACCCATTTGCTTGCTTTTATAGGCATAAGCTCATAAGAAACTACCGATTAGTATTGCATAAAACCTTGTGACTAATACCATGAGCTTACAAAACCATTAAACCCCAAATATACTTTTTGGTACTAAGTTTTCCCAATATTAAATATTTCCCCAATGTGCAACCCCACATTAAATATTTATCACAATATTAGATACAACACATAAAGTGGGCCCAAGAATGCTAACATCTATGATGCAAGTATCCCTAGATCCCCTAGGTGCACTAGAAACAATAAAATATTACATTATATTACTATGCAAGGTGGAAAACACACCTTTTCCTAATATTCTCTTACTTGTATAAATTGCATAAGGGGTAAACATGCAAACTCAAACATGAACAAGGGAATGATCCCTATAGCCACATATGGGATTAAAGAATCAAAGTGTTCAATATGCTCCATCAAGATACCTACAACAAGAATCAAAGTGACCACCATATCAAGCATGAATGCTCACATCTTCCATCATCCCAATGCACAAAGATAAGAAACCATTCAAAGAGATCCCACACTATCTTTCACAGAGAAGCATAATTCCTACATCCAATTGATATCCAAAAAAACAAACACACAATCCAACTATAACAAGTATGTATCAATAGCTATCAAGATATAAACACAATAGTTGAAATAACACCCACAATAAATGGTAACATATCGTTTTATCCATGCCTCAAAGATATACAAATAATAGAAAGTGAACCTCATTACATCAACATATACAACTCATAACATGCAATCCCAAGATCTAAGTGCCAAACTTGTCAATGAAAAACATACACAATTAGAAACTCCCACTAAATAGGTAATGTCAAATCTAAAAATGATCAAGGAATCCAAAAATCCACCATTATCATCACCTAGAGAGTGTAACCAATATCATGTAGTAGCAATGAACATCCACAATGATATACAAATCCTACAAACCAATATGTTCTAATACTATAACTCTCACCACAAGTCTCCATAGCTCTCCCAAGATCTTGACACTGAAAAAAGGAAAGAGTTAAAGGAACCTCCATGTTGTCACCGAAGAATAATGAAAAATACATGACCACAACATAATGATCACCATAGCTCTACACAAGACCTCAAAACCAATGTGATGTGAATATAAGCATCCAATAATAAGAACAAGACCAAAGAGAGAATCATGAAAATAAAAACCTATAGTTTGTTTGTAAACAAATATTTTGGCACCTAAATGTCTTTCTAGACCTTCTAGGGGTTTTCACCTAAAAGGGGAGAGAATGCCCCAAAAGGGTATGTGCAAGATCATCATGGAAAAAATAGACCCTTAAGTGGCAAAAATTTAAGAAAAATTAGAGTTAGGCAACTTGACGTAAAAAAATGAATAAGTTATCTATATTATTTCAAAAATATGTAAAGAATAGACTCTGTAGAAAATTGAATGTAGTTTCTAAACTACTAGGTTTATTTTTTTTTTAAATCTATTTGGTGAAAATTTGAAATTTCCATGCAGTAGTACTTAAATTTCAAGTTAAAAAATTGAAGTAGGTGTCTGTCTAACCACCCTAACCACAATAAAATGATAATATTTTCTTATAAGATTTTAGATAAAAGTAGAGGACTCATGTCCAGATGTGATGCATATTATTTTGTAATTTTTTTCCAAGTAAATAATTAATTATGATTTTTTTATTACAACTTTTAAAAAATATAAAAGCTCGTGTGTCTAACCTCCTTAACTTGGTCAAAACTTCATGAAATTCAATTTTTCTTTTTTTAATCCTATAGTATGCAAAGCATATAGTGTGACACATGTTTTGAATTCAAAAAATGTGATGTCGTTTGAAAGCTATAAATGTTTTTCAATTAGCCTATCAATCAGGACTTTAGTCATAATTCAAATAGAAAATGAATAATAATTATTTATTAAATTCAAAGTAAAGCATAATTTATATTGGTGGAAAGTTGAGAATATCCTTTAAAAACCCCTTTTGTTTCATCAATTTTAGGTTAAAAAAAGTTGTCAGTTGCATACTCTACACATACCCATCATACCGCCACTTTTTGGCCCATCATGATCCTGCACATACCAAAAATGCAATGAATGCATTCAAGGATTGATGTGATGTTGGTGGAATATGCCTAAATAAGATGAAATAAATGCAAAAAACTAATAAAATGGACCAATTATTGAATGCAAACTAGGAAATATGAAATGTTTGAAAACATAGTGTTGTATGCACACATGAACTAGAAGCATGAACAAATGAAAACAAAATTGAATGAGATTGAATGGGGTACAATTGGAAACTGAAAGTAGATCTAGGAGAGTTCTTCAATGTTGTAGAATTAAATGTTGATGCCAACTTGGACTCATTTTCCATACATGGTGAATCAATCCTACTTCTGGTAAAATCTCCTAGAATAGGTTTTAGGATGTCGAGAACCTTAGAACTATAGAAAACTCTTTTTCTAGCCTGATAGTGGGACTCATTCACCATAGATGGCGAATCAGTCCACCTACAACAATCTAAAAAGTCAAAGGTCAACTCAATGGGTCCCGGTCTGCACTTTTCTACTTGTCGGGTTGCCATCCATCTGAATCTGCATAAAATGGGCTAAAAAGGGGTCTTCAAGCTCCAATTAGGGTTATGTTGACTTTGAAGACTTAGATGACTTAGATGACTTTGCAACACCTTTTTGGCATCTTTCTCCTTGAAAATTCTACATACAAGACCTACAAACACACATACAAAGAGGGGAAAAAGGGTTAAGGGTTAGAGTATAGGGGTTTGCCTTGGTTAAACCCCACTTTGGTAATCAAACCCTTAATGATGAAATGAAATGAGAAAGGAATGATGAACAAATAACATGAAAATGTCATGGAATCACCAAACCCTTATTGTTGAAGTCTGAAGATATGTCAATGGTTGCTCCAAGATGCTTGATAATTGCTTGATTGAATGATGCTATGATGCTTGAGTGAATGCTTAGATGGATTGAATGCAATAATGAATACTTGAATGAATGGGGGTTAAAATGAATAGATAATCATGTATTTATACACAATTATGCCCTAATTTCCTAAAAATACAACATCATCAATCGACCTTAGGTCTTTAGGAATAAAAACTTGTCAGTAATTTGAATTTATTTTGAATTTTGTGCCAAGAGGGACTCATTTTCCACCCTAGGAGAATGGGTCCCACTCAAGGCATATGAGTGGGTGTTAGGAATTAAGTTTTCTTAAATGTTTTTTGTTGGGTTTATATTAAAAAATACACTTAATAAGGTTTGTAAGTGCATAAAGGGTCCAAATAAAGTATAATAAAGGTGTATTTGTTGATGACAAGTCTACAAAAGCATGAAATTTTGTTACAAGACTTTACAAAACTTTAAAATAAGACTTGGTAAGTGATAAAAAAGGTCATATAGGTCAATTATAATAAGAAGAGTCTAGAAAAGTGTGACAATGTCTTACAAGACTTCACAACACCTTTACAAGACATGATAAAGTCTTAATGCTTCATAAAGATTCAAGACCTAATGTGAATATGTGGGCCATATTACAACATTAAATCAAGGAAAAATAAATCAACATAAGCACAAGGAGGGAAAAAACTAGAAAAAGTAAAAGGGTTACTTTTTTTGTGTCCACAGTTAGCCCCCACTTTAGTGAGAGGATGAACTTGCTTGAAAATCACACTAAAGTAAAGCAATGCATCTCAGGAGGGGTCTGAATGTACTAATGCTTGGTGAGATGGGACAAAAATGATCAAGATGGATGATCAAGCCCCCAAGATGAAGATCCCATGGAAAATAAATCATAAGCAGAAAGGAACACACATGAAAGTGATGAAAAAGAATGAAGCTTCAATCATCTATCCAGCTCGTTGTGGATTAGATTTAGGTTGTTTGTTTAGAACAAGAAATGTGTACTCACTCTAGGGTGACAAAAATTATGGTTGGTTGCCAGGTGAGAAATCTTGAATATAATCACTTTGGGGCCATGAAAATTTTGGTTGTCCAGGGGGTGAGAAATCCACATGGTGGCTATGGGGAAAAGTCATGCCTCAGAATGGGCTTTCTTGCTCAGCCATACTAAAGAACTATACCTCCTGATAACTTTAATAATGCACCACATAGGGTAATGTCATTTCGTGTTCCATGAGACAAGCAAAGCTTTGTATGCTTATAACTCATGAACAAATGCAATGGCACCACATGCATGCAAGCTATGTTATGCAAGGTGGCCATGTAAATGCAAATGCAACATGCAAAATAAATGTTCAAATGAGTCTTACTAAGTTCATGCAAGGTCTTAATTTAGGGAACATTGTGTCTGATGTCTCCAAGAGAGGACCAGTCAAAGAATAGAATATTCACAACTTAGGGGATGCAGTACGACACATCAGGCCATTAAGAAGAATGTAATATGCTAAGATAGATCATGCTTATGAAGGACATCACACCGAATGTCATCCAAAAAGTGACAAACACATCATATAGAATAATAAGGCTGCACAAAGAACCAAGAAAAAGGAAAGATGCAAATGAATAATGCCAATGTATGCCTCCACTTTAAAGGAATTGCTACACATCATTCTATGAGCAATTTCTTTAAAGTAGCAAAATGCATAAAAAAAACATGAGAGCTAACTTGAAAATCCCTTATGCCAAGTCATATGTTTCCAAGTAAAGGAACTTTGTCATTCAAGGAAAAGGAACAAAGAAGAGGTTCCCCAAAAAGAACACACCAAACACATAAAGGGGTCTATGGATTTGGGGTGGTGTGTTCGTTGCTGCAATGTTTTTATTAAAGAGCTAGAACTATCATCATTCCACAAATACACATAGAACTGGATGAATGACACAAAGAGAGTGAAAAGAAAGGAAAAATAAAGTGTGTTTTGGGTCAACATGGAAGAGACATGGGATATCTTGATGCTTTGCATTGTCCCCAAAAGGAAAACACAAGCAAAAAGAAAATGAAAAGAAGAAAGAAAATGAAAAGCTTTTGGGTCAATATGAGAGAGACATTGTGGTCTCAATGACTTGTGTCATCCCCAAAAGGAGAACACAAAACAAAAGCAAAAAAGAAAAGTAAAAGGGACTGATTGGGTCAACATGCAAGAGACATAGGGAATCTCAACGCTTTGCACCATCCACAAAAAAAAAACACAAAACAAAAGAAATGTATGACATATAGAAGAATGGAGGTACAAATAGAGGAATTACAGAAAGAGAGACAAAACATCAAACATCACATTATAGAGAAACACAATACACACATACAAGAAAAATAAAAGAAAATGCAAAAGACTAGTAAGGCAGATGCAAGTCAGCCAATGAGCAAATCATTTTCCTCCCAATCATGTTTAGTGTATTGCGAGGGCGGTTAACTATCTAAAGGGGAAATTGCAAGTGCCAAACTAGGGGAATTACCAAGTTCTACACTTGTTGAAGGAGATTTTTCATTTAAGATCATGGAGGAGGAAAATAATAGCAAGATTTTTCTTAGATTGGTCCTTACGAGGGATAATGTCTATCACTCATACTAGATCATCCATAAGATGAATAGAAGTGGTATGTGGGATAGGATCAAGATGTTCAATATTTTTCTGAAGTCATCACATCATTGTTTTGAGTTTCACTGGCTTTGACGAATGACATGGTATGTTTGGGCATCGGGTTGGTAAAAAAAATTAGATTTTGATTTGGTGGGGCAACAGACAGATTTCCTTTAACATTAATATTTGAAAAGGATAGATAGCCAGAATCAATGACACCTTAAACTATGTGTCTAAGATGCTTACACTATTTTGTGTCATGTCCATTTTTTCTATGATAATGGCAATAAGCATTGGGTTGAAATTTTGGAGGCAAAGGTTTTTTTGGATCTAATGATTTAACAATAGGTAAAGTAATCATCTGTTGTTGCAATAGTTGGGTCATGGTGTTATGAAGAGTGTTTGGTAAAGGTGTAAATGGTCGCTTTGGATCTCCATAGGTAAAAGGTATCACAACTTTGACAAGTATGAATTGATTGTTGATGGGTTGAGGTGGATGTTGAGGAGGGGGGTTGAATTGTAAGAAGCCTTTGTTTGGTTTTTGAAATGGTTGTGAATTATTTGAAGTGTTA
>VDFB02271248.1:0-26728 GCA_007258455.2 Sequoia sempervirens
AAATATTAGGGGCATTATCATCATCTTTCTATAATGAATCTCTTCTATTTCTCCTTTGATTGATCATCTCTTATTTCTTTTTTTCTCTCTTCCCATTATTAAAAATTATAGGACCCTAGTTTCCTTTTCCCATTATCTAAAATCCTTTTTGTAGGCCCATACTTCAAATCTAAAACTTTAGCTTCATTTTCCTCTTGTCTAAATATTTCTTATGATCCTTCTTTCATCTTATTTGACCTATATAAACATGTTTCTATTTTTTCAATCTATCACTTCAAGTTCAATTGAAGTGTAGAAGGTACAACACTTGTGGCATTGGAACAACCAAATTCAATAACCTACAAGGATAATATACATTAAATCACTAGGCATCACATGAAACATGTTATCAAGTGTAATGGATCACAAATTGACAATTAAAACAATAAAACTAGGGGATCTATGGGTCACATTACCAAATTATTTGATTATAAGTTCAAAACAAGATAATAGTTTAGTAGAATCAACTCTAATGGCATCAACTAGCTAATAGCATAATTAACAGTAGATGGAATGATGATTCTAGATGAAGTTTTTCTTAAAATGTTTCTATGTGTTTCTAGTGATTATTGAAAGGAAATATACATCCACTCAAGATAATTTACACATAAATCAAATAGAGAAATATATGCAAATAAGTATTCAAAATCCACATGGAAGAGAATATACAACATACCATCAAAGATGAGACAAGATATACCCTAAAAAAACCCTTAAGAGGGAAAAATTCTACCCTCCAAAATTATCCATCACTCGTGTATTATTCAAAAATAAATATTACAATACATCTTCAAAGCTCTCCATGAAAACCTTTGAAACATCAAGCCCTTTATATAAACTTCATGTGAACAAACATGTACAACAATGCATCTTATGCAATACTTCAAACCTTACAATTCCCAACAAGAGATTATATCAACCCCTTAACCAAAATGACCAATTAGCCAACCAAACAACCTTAGACAACTACCCATGTTCTTGCTTTTATAGTCACAAGCTCATAAAAATCTACCAATTAATATTGCATAAATCCATGTGACTAATACCATGATCTTACAAAACCATTAAACCCCAAATATACTTTTTGGTACTAAGTTTTCCTAACAATAAATATTTCCCCAATGTGCAGGGTGATCCCACAATACTGGTTTACAAATTTTGGCCAAAATGGACACTAAAATGATTTTTTCTAACTAAATTTTCACTTTCAGGCACCTATGGCAGCTAAACCATGAGGAATTTTAAGATGATTCAAACTAGCAATTTGTGACATTTTTTCTATAGATTCTAAATATATTTTTTTCAATTTTTTTGAATTAGATGGTAGTTCTTTTTCCATCTCCTTTGAAAACTAGTTTTTTTCAGTAAACAACATTTTTAAGGAGTGATGCTCACCGTATAATGCATAATTTTGTTTCCATGAAGGATAAAATTCTATTTTTTTTGAATTTAGATTTGTAACTACGATATCTAGTGCTTCTAATTGGTTTCATAGTGTTTTATTGAATATTTTTTCCTTAATCAAGTTTTGAAGTCAAACCAATTACAATTCAGACATAGGCCGAAGATATAACACGTACTTTTTTTGTATGTATCGAAATTCAATTTTTTTTTGTTGGATCAAGGACTTCAATACTTGGTGCACTCATATTTTTCAATTTTTTTTTGATAATCTACCACTTTTCCACATGTGAAGAATAGAGAGCTTTATTTTTGGTGAAAAAACTATGTTTAATAAAACTAAAAAAACAAATACATAATAAAACCAAAACATATTAAAATTATATTCATTGGATAGCTTGTTTCAAGGACTACCATCATCTAGTTGGGTCTATGAAGTCTCCTCCATTTTCATTCTCAACCTGAGCTTCTAAATGCAAATTTCTGGACTTTTTTGGTGCCTGAGGGGGAGAAGGGGGGAAAGGGGGGTTTGAGTGAACTAGGGGGGTTTACTCGAACCGCCAGGGGTTTGCTCGATCCAAGGTTCACTTGAAATAGGGTTTGAGCAAACCCCCTTTCCACAAGCCTTCACATTTAGCTTTCTGTCAGGAATAGTGGGCCCCATCATTAAATGGTTTCACTCGAATGGGGTTCTATCGAACCCCCTTTTGGGTTTCGCAAACCAAGAGTTCATTTGAACTCTAAAAAGCTAATTTATTTTGCATGGGGTCATTTTTTGAAACTTTTCCTTTCTCATTGGAATTATAAAACACTTTTGTGGGTTTACCCTGCAACCCCACATTAAATAATTATCATAATGTTACATACAACACATAAATTGGGGCCAAGAATTCTAACCCATGTGATGCATGTATCCCTAGATCCCCTAGGAGCACTACAAATAATAAAAGATTACATTATAATATTATGTAAGATGGACAACACACATTTTCTTAACTGTCTCAAGTACTTGTTGTATACAATGCATAAGGGGTAAACAAGTAAACTCAAACATGAATAATAGAATGATCCCTATAGCTACATATGGGATCAAGGAATCAAATGTTCTATGTGATCCATCAAGATACCTACAACAAGAATCAATGTGACCACCATATCAAGCATGAATGCTCTCATCTTCCACCATACCAATGCACAAAGATAAGAAACCATCCAAAGAGATCCCACACTATCTTTCACAAGGAAGCATAGGTCCTACCTCTAACCAATATTCCAAAAGACAAACAAACAATCTAAAGGTGACAAGTATGTATCAGCAACTATCAAGATATAATCACCATCATTGAAATAACACCCACAACAAATGCTAACATAATTTTATCCATACCTCAAAGATATACAAATCATAACAAGTGAGCCTCATTCCATCAAAATATACAACCCATAACATGCAATCACAAGCTCTTTGTGACAAACCTATCAACCAGAAACATACACAACTATGAACTCCCACTAAATAGGTAATGAAAAAGCTAAAAATGAATAGGGAATCCAAAAATCCACCAGTATCATCACATAGAGAGTGTAATCAATATCATGTAGTACCAAGGAATATCCACAATGATATATAGATCCTACAAACCAATATGTTGCAAGACAACTCTCACCACAAGTCTCCATAGCTCTCCCAATTTCTTCACACTCAATAAAGGAAAGAGTTAAAGAAACTTCCATGTTTTCAGCTCAAAGAATAATGAACAACACATGACCACAACATAGTGATAACCATAGCTCCACACAAGAGCTCAAAAATAATATCATTTGAATTTACAAATATCAAATAATAAGAACAAGACCAAATAGAGAATCATGAAAATAAAAACCTGTAGCATTTCCTTCTACACACACCTCTAAATGCTAAGTTGTGTAAAGTATTATTTGTTCCATAAAACACAAAATATAATAACACTATCCAAATCTAACCATGACCAATATGTATGCATCAAAAACCAAAGGAAGATCAAACAAATCAATTCCAAAAGCAAGGGAATAATCCCAATAACATCTCCTAAAATCAACATTAATGAATAATCTCACAATTCATAAGGAGATAAACATGTTAACATCGCTCAAATGAACCCTCTAGAACTAGTAAACCAAAGCTTAATATCTATACGCATGAGAAGGAAATTCATAAAACATAATACATCTAAAAATGAGAATACTCAGGTACAAGATATCCAAGTCATCATGACTTCTCTAAGAACAATCTCCTCTATAGATCTATCTTGAACTCACGCCCAACCAAGTTGTAGGATCCTCAAACTTCTAGTTGAAAACTTATCAATGAGTTACAATTATCTCAACTAATGTCTAATCATAAGTGATATCCTAGCCTCATCTATGTCTCCAAGTATCCATGAGCACTTGTAATTGATCAATCCATGCCAAACTCCAAATGAAACATACCACCATGAAGAATCTCTCAATAAAATGACCAATGTACTTAATAACTAGAGAACCAACCAAGATTAAATTCAAATCCCAACCTCAATAATCAGGTACACATCATGAAATAATGATATCACATATCCTCCAAAGTAGATCATATGTCATAATGAACATATCGTGTACCTATGTCATGCCGACACTCTAATGTGCAATCAAGAGTACATCATGAAATAATAAAAAAATGAACTTGACGAAACAAGGATCACTTGTCAAATGAAAAATCATGACATTTCACCAAAGATTAAATATACCTCTATGGCTTACCAAGATGTCAATATCTCCAAACAAAAAGATAACGTTTTCCTGTTAATGAAACCAAAGATATCAAATAGCCCTCATTATATAGAAGAAAATAAAATCCAAAAGTCCATCCATGACACCAACAAACACTATAGAAAATCATCCATCACCAAGTGATGAATGCACATCATTGCCAAAAGCTCCCACTAAACTATGATACCAATCTCTATAGTATCCTCCCATTTGTAGCTTATAGTTGCAAGATCGGTGGTTCAAATTCATTGTTTCCTCATGATTTTTTTGATGATTGTATTATGGATTTGAATGGTGTGTATGAACCACTACATGGTCAAAATGAGGTTCCTCAACATGTTAGTGGTTGGAATTTTGTACATTTATATGTTGGATTATAATTATGCACAATTAAATGTGATCCATATTATTGATGTTCACAAGAGATGATTTGTATGATAGATACATGGATGTTATTTTATACTTTATACTAATGGACCATGTTGGGTGATTATGTTGTGCTTTGACTATATATATTGAGTAGGTATTCTTGATGTACTTTGAATGGTTACAGGTATGGGATTATTTATCCACCTAACTACATATGTTTATGTTATTCCCTAATGCTAGTTAAACCAAAGATGCCACATGAGGTCGAGCCCTATCTACTCCTCGATCATACTCAATTCGAGTATAGTATGTTTCATGTTTGACCCTATGTGAACCTACATCCGAGCTAGGATTTATTCTAGAATCCCTATGTGTTGTGAAAGCCTAGTGTATGCTTGATTTAAATGATTTCCTAGTTTCAAGCTTTTTCATAAAAATATTTAATGCATTGGATATTTTCTTGATTAATTGTATTTTAATTATGAAATTGGATTAAGGTAAATATTTAAATTAGTTTTTTGATAGAAAAAGAATGTTTGATGAGTTATACAATTGTTTTTATGTCTAAGGGTTATTTCCATAAAAAATGGGAAAATATAATAAGTTAATTAAATTTTAAAACTCTTGGGTGGGAATATGTATTTATATTCAATTTAATCATATCTTTAAATAATTGTAAATGAATAAAGGTAAGTTGTTTTATTTGTTTAATGGAATTTTTTGAATTTAAAATAAAGGAAATTAGAAAAATAATTGGAAAATAAATGGATTAAAAGGAAAAAAGAAAAAGGACTTTATTGATTCTTTTTTTGGGGGGGAAATTGGGCTCTCAAATCCTCTTCCATTCTTCCAAGAAAAAATTGAAATTTGAATTGCGAATGCAAATGGGAATGGAATTGGATAAGGTTTAAAGTAATGAGATAGCAAATGGAGTGTGAATTCTTGGGTGTGATCTCTCCCTCTCTCTTTTGGAAAATTGCAAGTTCTTCCATATTTGTTGTGTCCTCAAAATGGAGGTAATCTTCTCATTTATCCTCCCTTTTTTTATATTTTTGAATTTGGATACTATGCTCACCATTAGTTGATCATAGGAATTCCTTAATAGAATTTAAAATTTTCAATTAGAGTAGGACTTAGTTAATTTTGAAAATGTTGAAAAATTCCCATTTTGAGCCATGGTCATGGATTTTTTTTCCAAAATTTAGGAAACATGAATTTTATGTGAAAAATGTGTTGCTGGGAATATTTAGAGCTAAAGGGTATTTATAGAAATTGAAATTGAAATTTTAAAATTTGAAGCTTTTCATCAATGGAGATTTAGATGAAATTATGGTTTTCTAATTCAAATTAAAGTGAGAAAATTCAAATGTTTAATATGTTTTATGATGAATTTTAAATAGAGGAAAGATGTCTCCCTATTTATTTTTTATTTAGAAAAAAAGGGTAGTTTCAAAATTTAAAATTGGAAAATATAAATTTTGCTGAAATTTTAATGGGGTTTTGGGAAAATTTCCTATTTTTTAGTATATTGGAAAATGAGAAAATTTGAATGTTTTATTTAAATGAAATATTATGAATTTTAATGTTTTAATCAAAGTTTCTTTCATGAATTATTGAAATAGCGCTTGTGGAAACATGTTAGAAAATTTTAATGAAATTGAATTTTGTGCATTTTTTTCATGCCACATTCCTTGGAGGGTGGGATGGCCTTAGAAGTTAGGATATAGGTATTAGAGAGGGTTATGGGAGTGGATTCCAACATAAACCTAAACTAAAGAGAGACATAGGAAATCACAATGTGGGAATTTTGGTTAACTAGTGAAAACTAATGAAACATGGATAATTAATTAACCATGATAATGGATATCCCTCTCATGTCTTGAGTGCTTGCATAAGATAAGGATGATCATGGAAGAAAAGTTTCCTATGGAGTGTAATAATTATAATATAAATCACCCTTGTCTATATGAGAGGATACTTAGTTCCTCACTAAGGCGCACATGAGTGTCTATGAGGACATTCCCTCTCTTGTTCTCTAATATCCAATCCTAGTATAGTTTGAGTAGCACCTAAAATATGATCATTCCTTCCATGTGTACATGTTTTTGGTTATGCCATTGGTGAGTTTCCCAATGATAATTTTTGTATTATGCCATTGGTAAGTTTCCCAATGAGGATTTGTGTTATACAATTGATGAGTTTTCCTAATAAGGATTCTTGTGTTTTGACATTGGTGAATTTTCCCAATGTGGAAATGTGATATACCATTTGATCCATCTTGTTTTAGATGATTTTTTATTATAATGTGATATACCATTTGATCCATCTTGTTTTAGATGAGTTTTTAATATTATGTGTATTTTTATTGTATGGTTTGTGTATGGTATGCGTATAAGCCGTTTCCTAATGTGTTTGATGTAAGTGTTGTGATTGTGGCCCATGCGACTATCTCCTAGCATGGTGGGAGTGGATCTTTTGATTTCATAAGTTGGGTGGTGTGGTAACCATCATTGGGAATTGGAGGAAAATGGTGGAATTAGTGATGAATTTAAGGTGGAAAAGTTCTTATGCTTATTCATGGTTTATTTCCTTTATTCAATTTTAATAATATTACTATTGGACCTCTCATTGAGAAGGGTTGTAAATTTTGATAATTGAAAAGATGTTTTAGTGTAGTTACATGTCTTGGTGTTTGTACCAAGCATGATTGATTTGAAATTTTCATTATTATACTATGAAAATGTTAAAATGAACTTATAAATATTTCATTTGGGTTTAAAATAAATTTTAAATGTTGTCTTTCATAGTTGGGTGACCTAGTCCTATACCTAGATGGCCCTATCTCACCTAGAATTGACTCTCGAAGTGCCAAAAATTAAACTAAATCTACTTGGGTAGCCTTGTACCTACTGGGGAATCCTAGTTGCACAGTGGGAAGGCCTAGTTTTGAAGGCTTAAAACTCAAAATTTTGGTTAACATTGTTGGGGTGGCTTGGTCCTATACTTGGGAAACCTCACTCCTTATACAAAAGAACAAAATGTTAACCCTCTCTATCTTAGCTAGCCAGTGTTTTTCTTAGCTCAATGCCACTAAAAAGTAATTGTATTCCCCTTATCTCACCAATTCCAATTTTTTTTGTCATTTCAACCTTCAATACCTAGTTAAAGTATCTCTATCTTATGACTTGATCATTCCTCTAGGTTTTGGGGCCTCATAGAGGAAAGCCATCTAAAAAGTAGTTTTTCCTCATGGTCCTACGGGTCTAGTAGTTTTATGATTATGTTATTGTGTGTTTTCATTGAGGACTTGTGACATCTCTTTCCTCATTTTGCATGCCTTCTACAAAACTTTCCATGTTGTCAAACCTAGGGTTAAAGAGATTATGCACTTAGTCTTATGAAGACTTGGGAGGGTTGTAATCCTTCACATTTGGCCTTGTTAGTGTCCTCAACGTTCATCTTAGATCATGTGGTATTATGGAATACTATTCATTTTCTTGTGTTATTTCACATTGAAATGGGATTTCTTGGGAAGCACATGTTGTCAAGGGAGGTTGATGATTCCATCACCCTATCTTGGTGTAGTGTTGTGAGAGAATGTGATCATCATGTAGGTGTTTTCCTCTCTCTCTCTCTCATATGTTCATCATGGTGGATTTATCTCATGACTGGTTAGTCTTTCAATGTTTCCACCTTTCTTATGTAATGGTGAGGTTGTCTTTTATTTTTCATTGTTCCATTGTGTTCACACAACACATGTGTCCACATTGTTTTGCAGGTGTGATACATCTTTGTTGGATTATCAACATTTTTCTCAATTTTCAAAAAAGAATTATATTAGGGTTTTTTTCTAAGTGTGCTAGCTTGGGTATTACAAGCTCTCCATGGAATCATGAAAACCATCCTTTAAATGAATATCCTTCATGTCACCAATGCAATTGGGTGGGTGCAGAAATATGGGGGGCCAAAAAGTGGCCAGCCATCTTTAAATTTTTAAAATAGTCATAGCACAAGCATGTTATAACATGCTCGCATTATGGCTTGGTGTGACCAAGCCTCAAGCTTGACTACACCAAGGTCATACAATTCTCACGTTATAATGTTAGTGTGTTACTTTAAATATAAAGAAAAAAAGAAAGTTGCATTCACTTTCATTTCTGCAATGTTTGTCTGGAGCCTTCAAACCCTTGAGAGAGTGCTTGTGTTATTGGAGAGATAATTCTTCACTAAATATTTATCTAATATTTTCCAAAGTGCCGCCATGGCATCGAGGAGGTCAAAGGAGTAAGTTTTATTATTTTTTGTGTGAATTTGTTATTAAATAGGTAGATTTAATATGTTTTTTGATGTAAATTTATTTGATTTATAGGAAATGATAATGCACCCCCTTCTCCTCAAAATCCTCCTTCACCTTAACCCCAACAAACACCTCCAAAAATTCCTTAATATGCTCCAAGAACTTAAGAAAATTTAATGGGGAAAATTGAAAAAACAAAAAATAAAGTGAGGATATAAATGCAAGGTTGAAAGATCCTATAAGTTCAACCTCACATAGAGCCATGCTTTCTCAATCACTTGAATCAATGTTATCAATTGTAGATTCTATTAGCAAGAAAATAAATAGTTGGTCAAATAAGAGATGAGAGTATAAACAATTTGATGCTGATAAATTATCCTACAAAAAAGTGAAAGATGAAAAAATTAGAAAATTTGACTTGTGTTCCCTATTCACAAACCTTAAAACACATCAAACTTTACACCCTTCAAGCAAGAGGTTCCCTATCCATTGGTGCAACCATCCAAGGATAAAGAACCATTTTTGGTAGAGGTAATGGATGGTTTTTGACCATCCTCCATGAAAAAAAAAAAGGTTTTGCAATATTTTTTTAGGAATCTCTACTGTGAGTTCATCCTCAATAAAATCCCAAACTATTTTGATATTCAAGACTTCCAAGGTAGAGGGGGAGGCTCCACACAAGATAGAGTGGGGGAATTTCTTGACCCACAACAACCAATGAGACGAGGACTCTCTAGATCAACATATGATCATGTGGCTATCCCTTCCATTTTGAACGAGAGTGTTGAGGTTGAGACACTATAGTCATTTAGCTCGTTGACCTAGAGCCTCTTTCAACATGCCAGCCCAATAGCACAAGGTGAGTAGGGTGAGTCTTTGGGAAATAGAGTTTCACATCATATTTGTTAGGCTTGCGAGACACCCTATGGTTATGACCCCATGCATAGTTAGAACCTAGGTATGTAGGGTACACCTATAGCTAATCAAATGGTGATGATAGATGCCCTCCTTAATGAGGCATTTAGCCTTTATAGTCATGTAAATGCTATAAATTTCATTGAATTTAATTTATTAAATTAATTTTTTGAAATGCAAGATTAACTAAATTAGTAAATAATGATTACAGTTAAATTGCATGGTCATAGTTTTTATTCAATTTTCAATGGTCCTCCAGGTCTCCTTATTATTCAATGACATGTATTATCGAGGTATGTAACTAGTAAATAATTATAAATATTACATGTGAATAACATTGTTATATGAATGGTATTCTTATATCTAATTTTGGATGTTGAATCTAGGTTAATCTTGGAGATTTGATGGCAACGCCTCCTAGTGGAGGTGGACATTGAGGTTTCACTTAGGTAATAAAATAAAGAGTTTAACTAATGAATTGTAGAAAATAGATTTTTTTAGTTTATATTCATATCATTGATTACATTTCATTGTGCATCTTTCAAACTTAAAGCATTACATCACATTGTATAACTAATAACTAGATGTTGATATATTTGAAAAAAAATCAATTACAATATATAGTTTTTTACTAAGTCAACATAAACAATTATGCAATTACTTCACATTGCATAACTGGTAACTAGGAGTAGCTACCAATTGTATTTTCTTTTCATGGAATTCCATGAGACCACATATATTTGAGGCATTTTTTTAAAACATTTCACTACCTTGTCTAGCTATGGATGCCTGGAAAAAATATATCAAAGCATAATAGTAAGATATAGCATAGAAAAGGTAGTGAACTATTTGAAAAAATTCCTCAATGAAATGTGGTCTCGTGGCGATGTCATGGCATTCCATCACCATGAGACCACATTTATTTGAGGCATTTTTTCAAATAGTTCATTTCCTTTTCTATGCTACCACATTTTTCATACATGTCTGCCAAATCATTTTATCAAATAGTTCACTGCCTTCCTGCTATGGCTGAAAGCCTAAAAAAAGTTCTTTCAAAAAATATATGGATGCTTAGAAAAAATCTAACAAAGAAGAATAGTAAGCAATAGCATAGACAAGTTAGTGATCTATTTAAAAAAATGCCTCAAAGAAATGTGGTCTCTAATGGAATTCCATGATAATCAATTTGTCATGGTGATGGGGTGCCATGACAAACTGATTGTCATGGAATTCCATTCCCATGAAACCACATTTCTTTGAGGCATTTTTTCAAACAATTCACTACCTTGTTTATGCTACCACATTTTCCATACATGTGTACCAAATCATTTTATCAAATAGTTAACTTCCTTTTTGCCATGGCTAAAAGCCTAAATCAAGTGATTTCATACAAACTATGGATGCTTGGAAAAAATCTATCAAAGCATAATAGTAAGCATTAGCATAAACAAGGCTTTGAACTATTTGAAAAAATGCCTCAAAGAAATGTGGTCTCATGGTGATGTCCATCACCATGATACCACATTTCTTTGATGCATTTTTTCAAACAACTCACTTCCTTGTTTATGCTACCACATTTTCCATACATGTGTACCAAATCATTTTATCAAAAAATTGGTTGCCTTGCTTCTATAGCTAAAAGCCTAAAACAGGTTCTTTTGAACAAACTATTGATTCTTGAAAAAAAAACTATCAAAGCATAATAGTGAGCAATAACATAGACAAGGTAGTGAATTGTTTGAAAAATGCCTCAAAAAAATGTGGACATCACCATGAGAGCACATTTCTTTGAGACATTTTTTTCAAAAAGCTCACTGTCTTATCTATGCTACCAAATTTTCCATACATGTACATATGGAATGAATTAGGATAATTTTAATAATTTTTTATTTATGCCTCATCTTCTAGTGTTTGAATCCAATGATTAGTGGTGTTTATAAATATATTCATAGAATCTATGAATATTTTGATTGTCATGTTCTCCTTCATTAATTCTCTAGGAAAACCAATTCAACATGTTTAGAACAAGGATCAATGAAGAAATTAATGATGTGATGGACCTAAGATGATTTTGTGATAGGGAATTTAAGATACCCTTATGCAAATTCTAGATTCAATTACCTAACATTCATTACTAATTAAACTAATTGATATTTTAATGTAATTAATACACTTAGAATTTTTCTTTTCATGAAAATATAAATTGAATTTATGTTAATAGAAGAAAATACAAAGGAAGAAAAATAATATAAATCCTATTTTAAATCATTTCAATTCAAAATCAAGATGATGATGGTGGCCAAAAGAATGATGTAGAAATAGGAAATATTATTGTAGATAAAAATAGCAAATTAGAAAAAGTCTCATTTCCTTGATACTATTATAGATGTATTGTAATTGATATGGTCAAATTGATGTCCAAGGTGCACCAAAAAATCATTCAAAGGTTAAATTTCTACAAAATAGTAATAAGTACACACCAATTGATAGCAAAGGGGTTACTCTAGAAAAATAATAAGAAAAAATATATAAATATTTAAATAATGTAAACTAATTGAAACTATATAAAATTTAAATAGATGAGTAAAATATGAGATGGAAATAAATATTAAACCATTAAGTGAGGATATTCTTAAGAAAATGATGACCTTACACCTTAAAGAAACTCAAAATGACAATGTTAAAGTGATTAGTGTGTTCATGCAACTATATGATCATAAGATGAAATCACAACCTAAATGGACAAAACTTGAAGTTATTATAAAAATACTTAAGCACATGCACACACACGTGTGCACACACACACAAAAAATAAAAAGTGAAAATTAAAAATTAAAAATACACAAATAATCACAAAATTTTATATTTAGAGTAGCCAAAAGACTATAGGATTAGTTAAAATGAGATCTAAAACATATTACATGAATAAATGTTAAAATATGTATAAATTTTAGTGTAAAAATTATAGTCTGCATACAATTTTCACCAATATTCTAATAATACTACTATTATGTTCTCATCAATTATCTATTTGAATAACACACCACACAAATCAATACAAACATTCACTACATTGACTCACAATAATTAATAAGAATAAATTATCAAAATTTAATTTAAATTTAAATTTGGAAAAATCATGATTACGAAAAATGATTTGACTCAAATCTAAATGATAAATTAATTATCTAAAAATTTAAATCAATCTCTAAAAATAAATTGATAATATATTTAGAATATAAATATATCAATAAAAAGTAAAATCAATAAATTGTATTATAATAATATCAATAAAAAATTAAAATAAATAAAATCAGATTATAATAATATATAAAAAATAAAATAAGAATCACTTAAAAACAAAATTACAAACATATTTTACACTAATTTTAGTAGCTACCCCGAAAACGTTTTTAAACATTTAGTCATTTTAAAAGATAAAAAGAAGAGCTAGTACATTATACTTTACAAAGGGCCATCTCTCCATAAGACACACACAATGTAAGGAAATGTGCAATACATAATACATATTTACAAGCACTTTCACCCTTCAGAGGTTCAAGGGATATGTAGATAGCAATTTAGAAGGAATGTATAAATTTAATGTTATATGTGTAAATAATATAATATTTTATTAACAAATAATTAATTATAAATATATTTTCAATTCTATTTTACTATAAAATAGTATTGTTCAAGGTTATTATGATGAGCTTGATGGATCTACAATAGTAGCATCAACTACATGTCATCGCAAAATGAACAAATTAAGATACTTCAACAATTTCAATGATTTATGAAACCTCACTTTATTGTCTAGATAGAAAACATGTTTCAACAATTTATGAACCCTCACTTTATTGTGAGGGATAAAAAATGTGTCATTATGATAATGACATCTGATCTCTTTCACCGAGTCAAAATATCGTGTCGCCAACACCATATCCATCACATTGTTCATAGTTGTGCTAGGCACATTCCCTAAAAAAGAAAATATACTCTCTCAGCCCATTCACAATTACATTTCTTTGTTGAACAATGTAGAGTTCTGACATATACTTTGGTTTAGCTTCTTTTTCTCTCTTGATTTGTAAAATTTTTTCTACCTCTTCTTTATCTTGTGTTGCTACTCTCATTCTTACAGCTAATATGAAACAATAGAATGAATGATCATGATATAGAAACAATCTTTATGTAAATAACCTAAATAGAAACAAAATATGAAAAAAATTGAGGATAATGAGTTGGGTTTCCTTAACAGAGAAATAAGAGTGTACAATTTAACAATTGGTCAAGGATTTTTGAATATGGCAGTAGCTATATTCTTTAAGAATTGGTTTCAAGATGAATTTAATCTATTATATAAGTGTTTTTCTTTTGTAAGGATCTTCTGCTAGAGAAATGAATAATTAAGAACAATTGCAAATTGATTGTGGCCTATAGGAACTATTGATCCCTATAGATAATATCATGTAAACCCAAACTTATAAATATATAAGCAGATTAGAAAATAGTATGAAATCTTAGAACTTATTAAACAAAAGACCTGAATCAATCTAGGAGAGAAGGCAACAATAAGAAATCTTTATCAAAATATATAAAAAATTTGATCAGCTTTTAGAGAAACCTTCAAAAATTGATGTGACTTTTATATTTACTAGCATAGAATGCATTACTGAATAAACACCATCCATCCGTTCACGAAATGAATAAGTATATGCCAACTATCTCCTAATCTTAAAATGAAAGGACATACAACACTAAACATAAAATTCTAATTTGACTTCTTGTCTGCATTTATTTCATTCATTGCTTTCTTGACATGCACATCAAGTTCTATATCTACAATAAGCATTTGCACTATCTCATATCCCTAGTTTGACATAGCCTGTAATCAATAAAAAGCAAAATTGAATCGAAAAAGCATTCAAATATTTTTAATAGTGGCTTCTTTTTAATTAGATATTAACAACCATCAAAGGATACATATTTTTAAAAAATAAATAAATAAAAAATGATTCATCTAGTGTGATATTTAAGAAATATTTAATTATAATCAGTTGACAAAAAAAAAATGGCTTTTAGAAAATTCATCCTGTCAGCAATTCACCATGGAAAATTCACCACCATGACAAATTCACCTCAAGGAAAATTCACCACCAGCAATTCACTCCCTCAAAAAATTCATCGCATTAAAATTTTACAATTAATTTTCCATAGCAGTGAATTGTTGTGGTGAATTTTCTTTAAGATGAATTTGTCATATTTTTTGGCAGTGAATTGTTAACAGTGAATTTTTAGACGGTGAATTGTTGCTGAAGTAAATTTACCTGATACCAAAAAATAATAATAAAATGAAATGAACTTAAAAATTCCAACATTTTCAAGTTCATCTTCAATTGTTCAAAGCAAATCAGATTCATCTTTGGGACACTTAGAACACATAACTATAAATCAAATAATTCATTGTGAGATAAAATTCTCCGTCAAATAAATATGCTTGAATTTGTCCCCTTTTATCACTCAGCTTATGAAAAACCTCACTGGGCTTTTCTGTAGAGGCGCCGGTATTAAACAAGGGCCAAAACAACCACAAAAATATTATCCTGAAAACAATTTGAAATATTCTTGTTTTCTTTTATTCAATATATAAAAATAGAAGAAATGAATGCATTAAATTTAACTTCATTTACACCATCCTCCAGCAAGTAGTGAATCAAATGAAGGGAAGCCTTCCTAAGATATCTGCAAGCCAAACAAAAAACTATTTTGTCAAAACACGGAAGAAATTATCAGCTCAATGGAAGAGGATATCCAAAAAAAATCAATATGTAATTCATTTAAAAACATTAATATGATGTGAATATATAAATGAAATATATAAATCCATCATTGATCTCTAAATTAATCTTTATTATTCATAGGTTGCATTTATTTTCGTTTTAACATTGAGTAAATATACACTTCACCCGAAATATCTAGATAAACAATTAGTCTAAATAATAGAGTTACAGAAATATAGAAATTAAATCAATTTTTAAATGTGATAAATAGGTTTAAAAGAAGAGAAAATGAAATGAGGAGTTAATTCATCAAAGGATTAGAACTTTAGAACTTGAAAATAGTAAATATCTTAGATATTACAAATTGACTAGTTTTCTCTTTAGTTTAAATCTAAACTTGAAGAACCAATCTTCATTACTAAAAAAATCTTCTAGCACACAAAAATGAAGTTGTATCTATAGGAATGAATTGGCAGACTTCTAATACTTGAAATATGCTTACTTCATTTTTTTCATATATGAAGGAAGGACCAACAGTGGTCACAAACATCTTAAGGGAATCTATAAAATTGTGAGGATGATGTTTGGATTCGTCAAATCTCTAGGAGGATTGATTCAATGACTTTGGGAAAAGGATTAAGGATTAAAGATAAAAGGTAAAGATCCAATTGACCTAAGATGAAGTTGTAATAGGGAATTTAAGACATCCTAATGAAAAATGTGGATTAAATAATCTACCATTCATGTTCACTAATTAATATTAATATAATTAATACATTTATAGTTAAGTTTTATACAAACAAAAATAAAATTTATGCTAATAGAAAAAGTAGAAAGGAAGATAAGAAATATGAAACATAGTTTTTGAAAGTTTTAGTTTGGAAGTCAAATGACGATACAAACCAATAATAGGATAGAAAAATAGGAAATATTATTATAGATAAAAATTGTCAAACTATATGAAATCACATTTCCTAGACACTATTGTGGATATACAAGAGTTTTGTACGGTCACACAAATGTCTCTAGTGCACAAAAAATAATATGCTTTGTAAAGGTTGAATGTTTGCAAAATAATAGCAATTACACACCAACAACAAAGCAGTTACTCCAAAAACTAATTGGAAAAATGTATATTGAAAGATTTTAATAATATTTTAAACTAATCTTAATTATGCTAATTTAAATAAAGGACTATAATATGAATCAAGAAAAAATATTAAGCCATTAAGTAAAGAATTGAACCTCGAGAAGAAGCTCAAAAAGTCACTCATGTTTAGGAGAACAATAAAGGAGGTGACTATTAGGGACCATTTTAATGAGCCGTAAGAAAAGATAAATCTTACAATCTCATCCAAATAAAGCCATACAAATAATCAGGAACACATCAGGACATAATGATATCACATATCCTCAAAATATCATATGTCGTAATGAACATATTGTGTACCTATATCATGCCAACACTCTAATGTGCAATCAAGAGTACATCATGAAATAATAATAGAAGATCTTGTCAAAACAAGGATCACTTGTCAAATGAAAAATCATGACATCTCACCAAAGATTAAATATACCTCTATGGCTTACCAAGATGTCAAAATCTCCAAAAAAAATGATAACCTTTTCCTATTATAGATAAAAATTGTCAAACTATATGAAATCACATTTCCTAGACACTATTGTGGATATATGAGAGTTTTGTATGGTCACACAAATGTCTCTAGTGCACAAAAAATAATATGCTTTGTAAAGGTTGAATGTTTGCAAAATAATAGCAATTACACACCAACAACAAAGCAGTTACTCCAAAAACTAATTGGAAAAATGTATATTGAAAGATTTTAATAATATTTTAAAGTAATCTTAATTATGCTAATTTAAATAAAGGACTATAATATGAATCAAGAAAAAATATTAAGCCATTATGTAAAGAATTGAACCTCGAGAAGAAGCTCAAAAAGTCACTCATGTTTAGGAGAACAATAAAGGAGGTGACTATTAGGGACCATTTTAATGAGCCATAAGAAAAGACAAATCTTACAATCTCATCCAAATAAAGCCATACAAATAATCAGGAACACATCAGGACATAATGATATCACATATCCTCAAAATATCATATGTCGTAATGAACATATTGTATACCTATATCATGCCAACACTCTAATGTGCAATCGAGAGTACATCATGAAATAATAATAGAAGATCTTGTCAAAACAAGGATCACTTGTCAAATGAAAAATCATGACATCTCACCAAATATTAAATATACCTCTATGGCTTACCAAGATGTCAAAATCTCCAAAAAAAATGATAACCTTTTCCTGTTAATGAAACCAAAGATATCAAATAGCCCTCACTATATAGAAGAAAAAAATTCCAAGAGTCCATCCATGACACCAACAAACATTGTAGAAGATCATCCATTACCAAGTGATGAATGCACATCATTTCCAAAAGCTCCCACTAAATCACAATCTACCAATTGATGTAGTAACATCCCATTTGTAGCTTATAGTTGCAAGATCGGTGGTTCAAATTCATTGTTTCTACATGATTTTTGTGATGATTGTATTATGGATCTAAATGGTGTGTATGAACCACTACATTTTCAAAATGAGGTTCATCAACATGTTAGTGGTTGGTATTTTGTACATTTATATGCTTGGATTATCATTATGCTTCAATTTAGTGATGTGTATTATATATGATACACTTAAATGTGATCATTATTATTGATGTTCAAAAGAGATGATTTGTATCATAGATCTACATGGATGTTATTTTATACTTTATATTAATGGACCCTATTGGGTGACTATGTTGTGCTTTGACTATATATACATTGAGTAGGTATTTTTGACGTGCTTTGAATGGTTATAGGTATAGGATTATTTATCCACCTAGCTACATATGTTTATGTTATTCCCTAATGCTAGTTAAACCAAAGATGCCACATTATGCCTCCCTATCTACTCGATCGTACTCAAATCGAGTATAGTATGTGTCATCTTTGACCCTATGTGAACCTAGATTTGAGTTAGGATTTATTCTAGAATCCCTATGTGTTGTGAAATTCTAGTGTATGCTTGATTTAAATGATTTCCTAATTTCACACCCTTTTGTAAAAATATTTAATGAATTGGATATTTTCTTGATTAATTGTATTTTAATTATGAAATTAGATTACAGTAAATATTTAAATGGGAGTTTAAATTATTTTTTTGATAGAAAAAGAATGTTTGATGAGTTATACAATTGTTTTTATGTCTAAGGGTTATTTCCATAAAAAATGGGAAAATATAATAAGTTAATTAAATTCAAAAACTCTTGGGGTGGGAATATGTATTTATATTCAATTTAATCATATTGTTAAATAATTGTAAATGAATAAAGGTAAGCTGTTTTATTTGTTTAATGGAATATTTGGAATTTAAAATAAAGGAAATTAGAAAAATAATTGGAAAATAAATGGGTTAAAAAGAAAAAAGAAATAGGATTTTAATGATTCTTTTTTTGGGGGAAAGTTGGGCTTTCAAACCCTCTTCCATTCTTCCAATAAAAAAATGGAATTGGAATTGCGGATGAAAATGGGAATGGAATTGGACAAGGTTCAAAGCAATGAGTTAGGAAATGGAGTGTGAATGCTTGGGTGTGATATCTCCCTCTCTCGTTTGGAAAATTGCTAGTTCTTCCATGTATTTGTAATAGAGGTAATCTTCTCATTTATCCTCCCTTTATTTATGTTTTTGAATTTGGATGTCATGCTCACCATTAGGGGATCATAGGAATTCCTCAATAGAATTTAAAATTTTCAATTAGAGTACAATTTAGTTAATTTTGAAAATGTTGAAAAATGGCCTTTCTGAGCCATGCTCATGGATTTTTTTCCAAAATTTAGGAAACATGAATTTTATGTGAAAAGTGTGTTGTTGGGAATATTTGGAGCTAAAAGGTATTTATAGAAAATTGAAATTGAAATTTTAAAATTTGAAGCAATATAGGGGGAATTATGGTTTTCCAATGCAAAGTAAAGTGAGAAAATTCAAATGTTTAATATGTTTTATGATGAATTTTAATGCGAGGAAAGATGTCTCCCTATTTATTTTTGATTTAGAACAAAAGGGTACTTTCAAATTTTGAAATTGGAAAAAATAAATTTTGATGAAATTTTAATGGGGTTTTGGGAAAATTTTCTAGTATTTAGTGTATTGGAAAATGAGAAAATTTGAATGTTTTCAATGAAATATGACGAATTTTAATGTTTTAATGAAAGTGTCTTTCGTATATTATTGAAATAGTGCTTGTGGAAACTTGTTAGAAAATTTTGATGAAATTGAATTTTGTGCATTGTTTTTCATGCCACATTCCTTGGAGGGTGGGATGACCTTAGGGTATAGGTATTAGAAAGGGTTATGGGAGTGGCCCCCAACATAAACCTGAACTAAAATGACACATAAGAAATCACGATGTGAGATGTTTGGTTAACAAGTGAAAACTAATGAAACATAGGTAAGTAATTAACCATGATAATGGATATCCCTCTCATGCCTTGAATGCTTGTTGAAGATAAGGATGATTGTAGAAGACAAGTTGCTCATGGAGTGTAAGAATTGTAATATAAAGCACTCTTGTCTATATGAGAGGATACTTAGTTCCTCAATAAGCCCCACATGAGCATCTCTAGGACATTCCCTCTCCTTGCTCTCTAATATCTAATCCTAGTGTAGTTTGAGTAGCACTTAAAATATCATCATTCCTTCCATGTGTACATAATGTTCGTTATGCCATTGGCGAGTTTCCCAATAAGAATTTTTGTATTATGCCATTGGTGAGTTTCCCAATGAGGATTTTTGTGCTATGCAATTGATGAGTTTGCCCAACAAGGATTCTTGTGTTCTGACATTGGTGAATTTTCCCAGTGCGGAAATGTAATATACCATTTGATCCATCTTGTGTTTTAGATGAGTTTTTAATAATAATAATAATAATAATAATATTATTTTATAGTCCACGAATACCAGGCAATCTGTTTTTGGGTCTACAGACAGCTTACAGTATATATGGGACTCCTCATACTCCCAAATCTGAGGGAGGCACCCAACTCGTGCTCCACAATATGAGGTGTACATACCTTACCCCCTGCAGGATTTGAACTTGTGACCTCTCTTTCAAGAGTACAAGTTCTTCACCATTAGGCCAACTCAGGCTGTACTTCTGGAAGAAACGTGGAATCCGCTGATAGGTGGACCCATTTCATACAGGAAAGCATGTGGAATACAGCGGGGTCAGGAAGAGACGCGGTATTGTCAAGGAAAGGAACTGACGACAAAATCGTCAGTAAAGAGAGTGGAAGAAACGCGGAATGGTAGCGGAAAGCACGTGGAAGACGGCTTTACCCTTTTGTACAAGAAAGGAATGTGGAAAAGAGAAGGAAGTCGGTGATGAAAGAAGTCACACTTAGAGAAGAAAGTCTGAATGATGTGACAAGTGGAGCCACTGGGCAGTAAGGAAGAAGCTTAATGGGACAGTGAGACCATAATGGGACACTCGAAGATAAAAGAGTCGGACACAGTGGCATCAGTAATGGAGTGCATGAAAATAAGTAGAGTGGTGCTATTTGCGTCTGAAACTTCTGGAAGAAACATGGAATCCGCTGATAGGTGGACCCATTTCGTAGAGGAAAGCATGTGGAATAGAGCGGGATGATGTGGAAGAAACGCGGAATTGTCCAGGAAAGGAAATGGAAGACGGAATTGTCAGTAGAGGGAGTGGAAGAAACGGGGAATCGTAGAGGAAAGCATGTGGAAGACGGCTTTACCCTTTTGTACAAGGAAGGAGTGTGGAAAAGAGGAGGAAGTCAGTGATGAAAGAAGTCACACTCAGAGAAGAAAGTCAGAATGGTGTGACAAGTAGAGCCACTGGGCAGTAAGGAAGAAGAATAATGGGACGGTGAGATCATAATGGGACACTGGAAGATAAAAGAGTCAACAAAGTGGCATCTTTGGATGACTCAAACTAGGCTATTTAATTCAAAAAAATTGTTTTTTATAGTTTTGATTTAGATCCACTTCTATGTAATTGATCTTTATAGATGCAAAAGTAATATTTGAAAGTGAACGTGGCTTTATACTCCACAAAAACAATTAAGCACTTTGTAGACTATTGTAACTCACTTGCTTAGATCTCTAATTTTTGAGTGCTTGAAATTACTAACAATATTTACAAACAACTTTTTTTTTTCAAAATATTTTTCATACATCCGAAGGATACCTATCCATGTAAAGTAAAGAAGCACTTTTAAGTTTTGTTATCTTTGACACTCCATTGAAACCCATAAAATAAATATACATACAATGAGTAGCATCTACCACAAAATTTGAGATAATTATGAATTAAAACCTACTTGAATAGGAGTTATCTCTAGAGAAAAGGAAGTAATATAAACAGGCAAGGTAAGAGACTCCACCTATTATAGAAAGTGACACAAGGAACTAACTATGTAGAGTGGAAATCTAACTGTATGGATGGCTAAATGAGAGTGCTCTACCGAGATGTGAAAAATATACAAAGTGCTAAAACTAGATCGACATATGGAAAGAAGTGGATTGACTACATGAAAAAGGATGGTCCCATCTAAATGAAAATGAGATGCCACAAGGTCAAGTCATTATAATACAAACTAGTTCTAAATCTATACATAGCATGATAAAAGGAATTTATCTTAGTATTGTAATAATGCTCCATATGGTACCAAAAAGTGATCATAAATATTTTCGTTGTAAGATAATAAATTACCTCCTTTGCAACTTCATCTTATGTTTTTGCACTCATTCTTGTGTGCATACCATTGATATGTTAAAGGCCAACTTTAACTGATTTTGACATGGTCAATGAGAAAATGACCCCATAAGATCCCTAAACATAGGAAATCATGCTCAAAACCCCTAGTAAATTTCAAAATCAAAATATATCACAAGGAACCTAGGGTAAGTGCAAAAAGATTGGCGGGGGGTGCGGGGGCGGGGGGGCAAGAGGGGGCAAAAAGGGGTCTTAAGTGGCCACATTTTTTTTGAAATCAAGAAATAAGTACCTTGGATGAGAAATTAAGGATAGTTACACTCAAGATTTTAAGATGCAACAAAACCAATGCTCATAGTGCTCCAAGTCTACTTTCTAAACTACTATTTTTTTTAATATTCTAGAAATTAAGGGGTTCAAAAATGAGAGCCACAAAAATTGGTGTTGTTTTTGTTAAAAAAACATAACATAGCGTATTTTGTCGCTCCCTCAAAAGGTTAATTATTTTGGTAATTTTAAAATCACTTTAGTGAGAAATTAGCTAACAACATGTAGTTTATGCCCAATTTTTCTGATAATTTTTTAATGACTTTGATTTTTTACTAATTTTTAAACTAGAAACATCCTAAAAATAGAATTTTGGTCATGCTACCCTATATTTTTTGAAAACTAATAAAAAAATCATTTCTTTTAAATATGTGTAGAACAGAGCCTAGTTTATAAAAATGTAATTTATTTGAAGCTTCAATGAATGGTTAAAAAATAAAGAAAAAAATGCCAAAAATTGGTTTTTAACAAAAAAATGAACACACAAAAAAAATTAAAGATCTAAAAGCCTTAACATTGTCAAAATGTGAAAAAGAATAGATCGTTTAATAGCTAAAAGAGAGACTAACATTACCCAAGTGTTCGATTTAATCGACCTTGAAATATGTGCAAACTTGATAGTTAACATGAACTAGATTATGTGAAATTTTGTAGAATATGCAAAAACACATCTTTGGACATTGGGAAGGCAAGTCCAAGATTTTGGGTTGGAAATCCAAAGAAATTCCAAGTCTAAGGCTTGGGGATTCCCAAAGCAAGATATAACGCAAGCACGTTATAATGCGCTCAAGTTATGTTACAGTTTTGACATAACATGAGGGTGTTATAACACACTTGTGTTATGTCATAGTTTTGACATAACATGAGTGTGTTATAATGCCCTCATGTTATAATGCACTCAAGAAATGCCCTCACATTATAATGCGCTCAAGTTATGTTACAGTTTTGACATAATGTGAGTGTGTTATAGCGCACCCACGTTTTGTCTTGTTTTCTATTTTGCTCCCTTTTGCAAAATTTTGCTTTATGTTTCTCAAACTTGACATAACATGAGCACTCACCTGAAATTTTTTATGTGCAAGTTTGTTAAATGTATAGGGCTTGTATGTATGCATAAATGTGTATGTATTCTTATATGTATGTATGTATGCTTATATGTATGTATGTATGCTTGTTTGTTTGTATGTATGTATGATCTGATGTTAGGATCTAGGACTGTTACACGTGAATAATAACTTTAACCATGAAGATCTCAAAAATATAATTAAAATGCTTAGATAAAACATAACCAAATTAAAGTGAAGAGATTGTCAGAGGAGAGTAAAGAGAGAGAGAAGACAACACAAGAGTATAACAACGTTCGCCAAGATGGCTATGTCTCCGGGTCCTCTCCAAACAAAGGACCAATCCTTGATTATGCTCTAGAAACAATTACAAGGCTCCAACTATTACAAGTCTCCTCACAACTCTCAGATGATAATGAATTACAAAAGTCCTTTATTACAAGTGCAACAAGCGTGACCACAAGCCACAAATGCACAAGGATGACATTTCATTATCAAATTCCTAGCTTCACACTTTCAACAACTCTCTCTCACCATTCTTCACAAAACATAAATGAAATTATGAATGAATATCACCTCGAATATGCCCTTCAAAGTGCCTACACTCCTTTTATATATAAAATAAGCCTAATAAGGCTTAACCTTCAAAATGAATGACTAACCCCTCTTTAACAATTTGTGCAATGACTAATTTGTCCTCTAATTCCTTTTCGTGTAAGTGGTTTGAGTGAGTTTTAACCATAATGGCCTATTTGTTAAGGCCTTGGGACAAGTCATACAACAAAAAACACTGACATCACTATATTATCATAAGCCATATGGTGGCGTAACGACTACTTAAACTATTGGAGCCCACATGGTCAAGAGTTCCAATCCAACTGTGGCCATTGAAACCTCCAATTGGAGCTTTGGCATACTCTAAAACCAACAGGCTTTTGATATGGGTAAGGATGTGGCCAACATTGTAATGGTGAAACCATACCGTTAGTGGATGACAGGTGGGGCCTTCAACCTCCCCACCGATATAAATTCTTTTGTTGATATAAATATTTTTGTTAGACCGATTCAACAGCTGAAGGAGTGTGCTGACGGGGTGACAGATGGCGCCTTCTAATTGGTTTGTGTCACTTCATCATTTGCTACTGAGGACACATCATCGCCACCTTGATGCTAACTGTGCTACCACATAGATGTTGACTAGATGCACATAATGCCACGTGTTAATCTCTAATTGGGACAACTCATCATCCGTTCAATATAGAATGATGCATTAGTATGTTGATGTCATCAACCGTAGCACCTTAGTCAACTACAACTTTGACTTGCGATATTTTGGTCATACGAACTTGGAATTCGATGAAACAAACATCGTTGGGTTTGTTTCATCGAGCTCTTCAATTTGATTTCATTTTTTATGAATTTTGAGATGACCATTTTTTTCACTTTTCTAACGGCCTTAGCTACCAGTTTGACCAAACTTTGACTGGCCATATCTTGAGCATACGAGCTCATTTCGACTCCATTTAAGTTGCATTGAAATAAATATTTTTGCTAAATTTTGGAGCATTGGAGACACTTCAATTTTTAGTGAAAAATATCCCCTGGATCAGGCCTCCCCACTAGAGAACTTTTGGACCTCCAAAAGTTGCATTTATTCATAAATTAAGTGAGGGCATGGCCTCCCCACTTGTTCTATATCCTTTGTCCATCTGTACATCTGGCTCATCACCACAATTAACACTGCAATAATGTTGTTAAACATATGCATCATTCCATCACTTCCATAAACATCTACATCAATTGTTACAACTATTAACCAACAACTACTGACTAATATCAAGCTAAATAATAATGTAGATACAAAAGCAAATGAATCAACATGTCTATCTTTCACAATAGGAACATTTTGACCCAAGGGAGCATCAATACTTTCATTTACCGCTTCCTCATTTCGTACTGTCTGTGTATCCTACAACATATGATTAGCCTTGATTACTTCAAGTTCATGTCTAGAATCACTTGACTTGACATACATAAGAGATAAGTCTTTACTTCCATTAACCACCCTTTTCAACTGCCCTGTGTTCACAAAAGATCTTCCAATCTTGATCCTATGAGAATGCACAATATGCCTCATGCCATTTTTAAATAGATGATACTGATTAAGTTCATTGTAGAAAATGGGTATGTGCAAGATCATGGAAAAAATAGGCCCTTAAGTGGCAAAAAATTTAGAAAAATTAGAGTTATGAAACTTGATGTAAAAATTTGAATAAGTTATCTATATTATTTCAAAAATATGTATGAATAGAATCTGTAGCAAATTTAATGTAGTTTCTAAACTACTAGGTTGTTTTTGAAAAAATAGATGCAAAGTGCTCAAATAGTGGTTTACAATTTCTGAGAGGAGGTGATTTTGCTAAAATCACATATTTTTAGAAAATATAATGATTTAAGCCTTAAAAAGTTCCATTTTAAGGATTCCAATTGAAGAGGGTTTGATCAAATCACCTTATATCAAACCCCCTTGGATAGAACCTCGCTAGTTTTAAACCATACCTATAAATGAGTCTCCTTTACACCTATCAAAATGCTGATAAAAAATCACTTTTGATTTAGCTTTTTGGGGGATCAAATGAATTAATTTAAAATTTATTTCAAATTATTATGTTATTCCTCTAAATTAGCTATCCAACAAATATAATTTTAATATGTTTTGGTTCTATTATGTATTTGCTTTTTTAGTTTTATTAAACATAGGTTTTTCATCAAAAATGAATGTCTCTATTCTTCACATGTGGAAAAATAGTAGATTATAAAAAAAACATTTAAAAAATATGAGTGCACTAGATATTGAAGTCCTTGATCTAGCAAAAAAAAAATTGAATTTTTATATATACAATAAAAGTTAAGCGTTATATAGTCACACTGTGTCTGAATTGTAA
>VDFB02271249.1:0-28253 GCA_007258455.2 Sequoia sempervirens
TCTATTATTGGACTCATGTGTTCTGAGATGCTCACCAACATGTTAGGACATGTCACACATGTCAAACCTCAGTATCTAGAGAGTGCAACCAAGCAATATCCCTACATCACATATATGAGGTAAGACTATTTTCCCAATAGGAATTAGACTGTATCGAGGTAATTAGTCCAAATTCTTCTATAGGTCACAAGTTCACTTTGATTGTGATGGGCTATTGCACACGGTGGACTGAAGCTCAACCTTGCAATAACTCCACCACTGATATCATTATCAAATTCCTCAACGAACATCTTATTACTGGGTTTGGGGTGTCCTTTGCTTTGGTATGTGATAACAGTCCAACATTTTCCTCTGTGCAATTTATTCAGTGGGAATATGAATATAAAATTGTTTTGAAATATTTGTCCAATTACTATCCACAGGTGAATGGGTTAGCAGAGTCTACCAATAAGAATTTTTTGGAATTAATTAAGAATTTGCTTGAAAGTAATCCTAGGGATTGACACACATAGCCAAAATTTTCCTTATGGGCAAATAGAACTCGAATTAAAGCCTCCTTAGGAAACTCACCATTTAAGTTAGTCTATGGCCAAGAACAAGTCTTCCCTATCCATCTATAGATACCCATTCTATAGTTTATGCAAGATTTCTATTCAAAAGATGATAGGATAGAGGTCTAACTAACTAATCTGCTCAATCTAGAAGAACAGAGCGATGCTTCTCTCCAGCAATTTTCCAAACATCATGCTATAGTTAAATGCTAGTTTGGCAAGAGATCCAAACATTATTTTGGCCCATGAAGGCCTAATCGTTCATCCATTGTTCATATGTAGTCTAGTTGTTTTCTCATTTTTGGTTTGCTTTTTTGTTTATTTGTTTGTTTGTTTTCCTTTGTTTTTTGTTTTGTTGTTTTGTTTGTTGTTTATTTTTCTTTTCTTATTGGTTATTTTCTTTATGTTTCTATGGACTTTCATTTTCTTCATTTTGGAATACTGGGTGTAACATCTAGAAAATGTAGAAGAAAGGTTAAAAGCACACAACAATGCAATCAAGGCTCTAATGCAATCTAAGCTAAACAATAGAGAACAAAGGAAAGCTAAAACATAAATAAACTAAACAATCTCACCCAATATCTATGTAATTCCATGTATAACCTTGATTGCCCTTCTCCATTTTGTCATTGTAGTATAATTTCCCTCAAATTTCTCTTGTGCAAGTATAGCCTGTGATAGTGATTTAGCAAAATATCGAAGATTCAAATAAAATATATGCTTCCAAAAGTCATAATATTTCAGGAGAGATTGAAATGATGAAGGACAGATCAATTTATAGAAATTGATCATTTGAATTAAAGGTCAGGATCGAAAGATCAATAGACGATTGAGATTGAAATATTCGACATGCATTATGATAACTATTAGTAGTGACATGAGTGATACAAATTAGAAATAGAAATAAAGATTAAATAAATGATTTAATCTTCGAGTTTGGTATTCGAAAACAAAAGAATAGTCTTTGCATGACAAGGATAAAGATAGGATTAAATCAACGCTATGTTCGAATGCACACACAAGATTTAATTAATTAAATAAAAATATTTAATTAATAAGCATGTACACACAAATGAGTTAGAACTAGATGACTGAATGATATGACAAATAGATTATCCATGCAAGAAACTCAGACATTAAATCAAGAGTTAACTGACCGATTTAAATAGATCTCAAGTTGATTCAAAGTGAATACTTAGATAACTTACACAATTATCTAAGTATAGAGAAATGCTTTGAGAGAACTAGAGGTATCTTCGTTGGGACTATGGATGCCTAGCTAGCAACAGAGCAATGCCCAAGGTATCATTGCACAACAACTAAAGTGATTCACCTCAAGTAGCTTGGATCTTAATGCAGTTGTTTCAAGGATAGGTAGGGTCTTTAAGGAAAGGATGCACCATACATGCACACACTCAGATTCAAAGTTGTTATTTTCATTCACATTTTGAGATTCCAACTCAACCTTGTTTGTTGTAACTAATCATACTCAAGTTAAGGGTCGATAAACTAGAGGTTTTGGGTGATTGAATTCTTAAGTATCTTGAAAATGGGTAAACCATTTTCCCAATCAAGTTGCCAATTGTTATGCCTTGCATAACCACCCCATTTTTTTTTGGTCAAAATGGGTCCCCATTTTATTGCTTTTTCCTTTAGTGTTCTTATTCAAGTTTTAGTTGTCCTTTTTTCTCCTAAGTCCTTGTCTTCCTTTGTTTTTCAAGTTTGGGTTTTGGACTAACATTTGCACTGGGTACTTTTTCAAAGTTTTAGTTGTTATTGTTTTATTTTGATCTTGATTATCATTCTTTGCTTTGTGTTTTCTTTGTTATGTCAGATTCAGGTATCGGATCGGAACCATCACCTTACACCCTTAAAAGTGTAAGTTCCTATTTTTTTCTCAATCCCAACTTTCCCTTTTCTTCCTTGTGTTAGAACCGGACATCGGACCGGAACCAAAACTAAGAACTTTTCCAAAGTTCTTGTTCCTGTTTCCATCCCGATCCTAATTTTTGACTCCCCATTTTTTTAGAATTGGGAATTGGACCCGAACTAGGACCAAGAACTTTTCCAAAGTTCTTGTTTTGGGTTTCATCCTAATCTTGATTTCCATGTTTGTCTTTGTTTGTCAAGGTTTGGATTTCAGACCCTTGTCAAAACTTTACACTCACTGAAGGTTAGGTGTTATGTCCTTTCTCAATCCTTATTCTCACCTACCTTCATTCTTGTGATGATGCATTTATGACCTATGCCCCGATCCTGATGCCCAACCTACCCACATTAACTAACACCTATTCGCACGCGCGAATCAGTTTTTATTCCCTCTACTCCTTGGTTTTCACTCATTTTGACTTGTAGACTTCAACGAAGTGAACCAGAGTGGTGCTAAGGGTTAGGGTTTTTGGTTACGCTCAGTTTTCTCACCATGTTGTTGGATTTCCAGTCGCGTTTGTGAGGTAAGTGCTTATTTCTTCTATTTTCCTCCCATTTTTTATTTTCCTATGTTGGTTTTTGTTTGTGTTTCATGTTTGTTGTTTGTTGTTTGTTGTTTCTTTTCTTTTTTTCATTTTCATTTCTTTCTCATTTTCTTGGCATCCTTTTTGATGCACTTTAGTTTTCTTTGAACCCGTTGGTTCATTTTCTTTTCTTGGTTTTGGGTTTCCTCCATTTTTCCTTTTTTGCATGTTTTATTTTTGTTTTTTGCGTAGGTTTTTTGTTCTTTCCATGCTCTAACTTGCCTAGGGTTTTCATACTACCCGACCAGATCTATTTTAAATTTGATAAAGTTTAAGCTCTAGTCATTACTAACCAAATGTCGATCCTAAAGGTGTGATTAAGGATACTGTTAGATTTATTTCACCTTTATATTTTCCCATTACTTTAATCCTGATTCCTGCAACTCTGTCATAATCAGGATTTAGAGCTACATTGTGGCTATTTAGCATTGCTTGGGTCTAAGTCTTCATTTTTTCTTGATCCTAAATTATGATATTTCATCGGGATCGAAGTTTGGGTTGTGAATTCAAAAATGTTCAAGGGTTTTGACAATGTATCAACCTGTGTCTCGATTTTGAGCCCCGCATTACCATTGGGATTAGATTTTGGATGGGCACCAAACCCTTGACATAGTGTTAGGTTCCATCATTTTGTGCCATCCTAATTCTAACTTCTGACACAATGTTGGGATTAGAACTTAGAGTTGACTTATCCCCACTTATTTTCTAAAGGTCAGGATCCAAACTATTTTCTTATTCTAACTCCTAAACTATGATCAGGATCGGAACTTTGGACGTTACTCAAATTTATTCACTCCTTTGAGTCCAGTCTCAAACCATTTCCCGGTCCCAACTTTTGATGACTCATCAGGATCAGAATTTGGGGATAACCCTAAATCGACTCCATTTGATAAGTATCAATGCTTGGTGTTAACCCAATCCTGATTTTTGTACACTTCATGGGATTAGATCATGAAATAAAAGTCAACCCTTTTCACCATTGCAAGTATGGGTGTTGAGTCAAGTTCAAGATATTCCCCAATTTTGACTTCCGACATAGTTCAGTGTTAAGCTTAAAATGATCAAGTTCTTGGTTGTGTCCCAAACTTGAAGCCTAAAAACACTAGATTAATTTGTAAAATGTGGATTATTATTGAATGATAAGGATTTAATATGAATGTTGGTGCTGATCTATCACCTTGCATTTCTTCTCTCTGTGTGATAATGGTTAGTATTGCAGGTTTTAATAAATGTTTGATTTAGAAGAAGAAGTAGCTGGTGAAGGAACATCAAAGGGAGTAAAGGTTAAAAACCTAAAACCAAAATAGGTTCCTGTTACTATGAAGTATAAGTTCCAAGGGACCCTAGTACCATCCAAGTTTGGTTTTGAGGTCATGAATATCACTGATACACTTTTAGGCCACATTTATTTAAAGCAGTTTCATGATGATACTTTTTTAGCAGATGCTTCCCCAAGGGAAAATAAAATTGCAAACTCTAGGTTGGCACATGTGGCTACTTTCCCTATTGTTGTGCAATGTCCAGAGTTCATTTTAACTGTTGCAAAAACTTATAATCCAAGATAGAGGTAGTGCATTGATTCACAAGGAAATGTGATCATTGATTTTAACTCCAGGGATGATTAGACATGTTTTTGATCCTCCTCCTCACACTAACCCCAAGATTATGTCTGAATTTGATGCACTTGAACACTAGGTAGCAGATGAGGAAGGCAATAAAAGGCTTATTAATAAGAGGTGGCTTAAGACAGAGAAGAAATCAGTAAAGAATATGCCACCTAAGCCTAAATTTTTTTATTTCTCTAAGGACATCAGTGATATGATTACATTGTTGGCAAGAGTATTTGGAAAGGACTCTCATACTTTTGGGAACGATATGTTCCCATTTATTCAACTAATTCTTTGATGGACAACAACATTTGGACTAGTGATAGATAATTTTAGACAACATTTATGATCAAATATTGAAATTAATAGAAACCAAGACATTCTACATGTCTTCATATGTGATCTATTGTGCTACAATGGAGTAGGGGCGCCACGGTAGTCCACTTTTGTAAATGAGGTCTTGTGATAGTTTTAGGTGTTTTGAGTCATCGGTCATGCAAATAAGGTCATAATAGACCACTTTCTTATGTTATAAGTCATTTTTAGTTGGTTTTAGGTTAGTTTGTCAAGTTTGGTGTCATTCTTGCAAAAGTTGCTAATCTTGTAAAAGTTGTCATATTTAAAAGTGCAAAAAATGCAAAATAGAGAAGTTCAACGTTCATGAGGTTTGAAGGGTCACTTGGGTCAGTTGAGTTGGTTATTTTGGTGTGTAAAAATTTAAATTTTCCTCACAAATATCAATGAATGGTTGGAATGTTGATTTGAGAAGTGGAAACAATAAAATAACATTGTTTTCTCTATAATTTTTGTGAGTTTTCACAAAACTTTGTTGCTCTAGGATGTGGAAAAAATCTGTACAAAGCGATATTTCTTCACAAGATCTTTAATTTGTTGAAGACATGTGTTAGGAACATTTTTTTGTTTGAGTGACTAAATTTCATTAAGTATTAAGGTTTTTGCAAGCAATTTTCTATTGATTGTTTGAAACTTAGAATTTAAGGGTTTGAAAGCAAAAAATGGAGATTTAACCCATTCCACCTAGTGAAACTTGTAATAACTAGGTGGAATGGCATAATTAGATGTAGGATTATTTTCTATTAATATTCTAAGAATGGGGAAGGTAGTTTATGTGTCTTGGAGTGATTCCCTAGATGTGTTTAGTCTAGTTTTAAGCCAAAAATTGATGGCTAAGAATGGTAGTTTGGTGAAATAACATTGTTGTAGCATGGGAGAGGATTTAGAAAGCTTGTTCAGACTTAGTATGGTGTATTGGAAGCATTGATAAGGTGAAATAAGGTTTGGAGTGCATATTTTCAATAAACCCTCCTTAAACTAGTCAAAAATGAGGGTTTTGTGTTAAGAGGATTTGGTGAACGTTTCTCCTGACAAAAGTTATGGATTTTGATTATTTATAGTTTTGTTGTGACCCCACAATAGATAGTTTGGGTTGGAAGAGAGTCTAAATTAGTGATGCTTTGTAAAAGTGACCTAATTGGTCAAGGAGGACAACGTAGCAACAATTATTTGGATGATATGCTCCAAAACAAAGGTATGTAATTTTGAGATATGTTGGAATATGCCATAATGGGTATTTGAAATGGTATTTGGTTGGTGGGTTTGAGTTTCTTCTTGAAAGATATGTTAGATTTTTATCATTTGATATACTACAAGGAGTTTGTGGAAGAATTGTGAAAAGTTGTTGTATTGGGGTTTTGAGGAAGGGAAAGTTGTTTGAAACCCTTTGAATTGTGATTGTAATTAGTTTTCATCCCTTCTCTACATCAATTGGTATCATAGGATAAAGTTGTAGTTTGAAGCAGTGAAAGGGTGAAGGTTGAAAGGAAAGATTCCTTCAAAGAACAATCCAATGGCCAAAGAGGTTAAAGAACTAAAAGAACAGTTGCTCTAGAAGGAGAGGCTCTATAAGGAGCCCCAAGAAGAAACCCTAGCTAGAATAGAATCCCTAGAGAAGAATCAAAGAATATTTATGGTCAGTGGTGACCAAAGTGATAAGGAGGATGAGAGTGAGAGTGAGAACCCTCCAGTAGAAGTCCATGTTGAGGAGAAATTGGACCTTGAGGAAATGAGAATGGTCAGGATGCTAAAGTCTATCAAGGGGGATGGTACTCCAAAGGTGAAATTTGAAGTGCCTATGTATGGTGGTAAGATGGACAGTGAGGAAGTTTTGGCTTGCATAGATGCTTTGGACAACTTCTTTGAATTTGAGGAGGTATAAGAGGATAATAAGGTGAAATCTAAAAAAACCAAATTGAAGGGAACTCCCCTAACATGGTGGAACTATGTCCAAGGAGAAAGAGTCAAGAAGGGAAATGCAAAGATAAGTTCATGGGACCAAATGGTAGCCAAAGTGAAAGCACAATTCCTACCTGCAGATATGTAATACAAACTTTTAGGAAGCTATAAAATTTAAAGAAATCTAAGTTAGATGTGATGGCATACACTGAGGATTTCCATAGGTTGAGTATTAGAGAAGGACATATAGAGGATGAGGTATAAAAGGTTGAAAGGTATCTTAATGGGCTTAGACACAATATTCAAGATGAAATTGGTCTTACAACACCTAGATCAGTTGAAGAATGTTTTCAATTGGCTGTCAAGGTAGAAGAAAGGATAAAAAGAAGGCAAGAAAGACAAGGAAGAGACAGAGCTAACACTAATAGAGGAATAGCTACAAGGTAGACCTATGAAGAACAAAAAGATGCAAATAAATGTAAATACCAAGTGGTTGATCAAAGAGGTGGTTTTAGAGGTTCCAAAGGAAGATTTTGAATAGGTAGAATCTCAAACTCATTTTTAGAAAGGTGCTATAATTGCAATTAGTTTGGGCATCCAGCTTGAAAGTGTCAAGAGAAACAAGGTTCTACATCAAGCGATGGTGAAAAAAGGGTTCAATTGGTGCAAGAGGATGATTGTGAAGGTGAAAAATCTTCTAGTTAGCTTATTGCTCCAGAAGTTGGAGAACCTTACTCAAAGCATCCAAGGAGAAGGAGACAGCTCAAAGAAGGACACTATTTAGGACAACTTGCAAATGTAATGGAAAGGTATGCAAAGTAGTTGTAGATTCAAGTTCTACTAATAACATGGTGTCAAATGAAATTTTTGATAAACTAAATTAGAAAAAAGTGCCTCATGAAACACCATATAAAGTATCTTGGGTGAATGATGATCAATCAATTTTGGTTAGTGAACAAGCTTTTGTTTTGTTTAATATTGGTGGATACAAAGATAGGATACTTTGTGATGTATTTCCTATGGATATTTGTCATTTATTACTTGGAAGACCATGGTAGTTTGATATACATTCCATGTATGATGGAAGAGATAATACTTATCAAATTGAGAAGGATGGAAATACTTTTACACTAACACCATTGCAGGAAGATGTTAAGGAGCAAACCAAGGCAACCAAGGTGATTATGTTGGGTAAGAAAGAGTTTGTGAAGCTTTAGGGAGAAAAACGTGAATAAATTGAAGCTACTACAAAAGGAGATGATGTTGGGACAATAGTTTTGGAAAATGATCCAATATTGGAAGAAAAGAGGAAGCAGTTTGCAGACACTTCTACATTTGAAGGTATTAAAACAATAAACTTGAAGAGTGAAATGAACTTGGAAAAGATTGATGAAGGAAATATTGATGCTAAGGAAGCAAGGTTGAATAATGTTTTAGTATTGGAGGGAAAAGATAATGAGATGATGTCCAAAGTGGGTCAAGAGAAGGTCATAGATGAATTTGTTGCAGGAATGTGAAATGGGTTAGAAAAGGATGATGAAATTGTGATAAGGATAGTGATTTTTCCATTGAATGTAAAGGAGGTAAAAGGAAGTAATATTCTATCAAGATGGAGATTCCTGAACTTGATGATACAAATTTGTGTAAGTCTAATAAGATAGAGGTCTTAAGGGCAGAGAACTTGAAGATAGTGATGAAGGAAAAAGTTGGAATGAAACAAGTTGGAAGACAAGGACAAGTGGTTGAAAACAAGTATGCTTCTGTATACACTTAAAAATGGTCATATCACATTGTCTGGTAATTAATTAAATATTTTTAATATTTAATTAAAATCTTTTGATTCTATCTACGTATAAATAAATTTAAATAATTTATTTATATTGTTCATGATTTCATTTCGATTAGATATTTAATCACCTTTTCATATTCATTTCTTAATTAATTAAATAAATGTTATAATTTATTTTTATTAATTATCCTATAATCTTAGTTTAAATATTTTATTCAAATAAAGATTAAAATATTAAATTCTTCTAAATATCATTTATAATTAAATATTCCAAAATATTTGATTATTTCCTCTAATCCAATATTCATTTTTAAATCATTTCAAAATTCCTCCAATTCAATAATCTATTCATAATTAAATATTTCCAAAAATATTTAATTAAATTCTTCTAAATATTTCAAAAATCTTCTAAAGTCACATCATGATTAAATATTACCAAAATATTTAATTAATTCTTCTATAGTTTTCAAAAATCAAAAATCAAATATCAAAAAGCAATAAATTAAATTAAATAATTTTATTTATTTAATTTGGGATTTATCTTCAACTCCCGGGAAACAAACTGCCAAAACAGAAAATTAAATTTCTCTGTTTCTGTGCAGGCTTGTTCCCGTGGGTTGAAGACAAGCTTCCATTCTTCTCTCCAACCTCTCAACCTCCCCCATTTTCTTCTCAACCTCTCAATCTCTCACCATTCAAACATACCAGACAATTCATAGCCATAGATTCTTGCCAGCCGGGATGAAGCCTGCAAAAAAATCTATAAATACAGCTGCCGGGAGCTCCAAATGATATAGAATTTAGAAGCAAGTAAACTATAGACAAATAATATTAGCATTCATAGCAATAGCATTATCACAGCAATAGCATAGCAATCATAGCAACAGAATCATGATTCATCTCATCTACACCCCCTGTACATAATCTACAGCCCCTGTGCATAATTACAGCCCCTGTCCATCTTCACCAGCATATAGAATAGTTTTTCTTTGCATACTCGTTCTGCAGTAGTCATTTGGAGAAGCTCACACAATCTGAGAGCCAGAAAGCTTCAAACCAATCTCTGGAGATAGAGAAAGACGGAACGTTCTTGAAGAATTTTTATTTTATAGCCAAGTTTATTTCAAATTTCTTCAATTTAAAGTTCTGTTAATAGTGTTTTGTTTTAATTAGATTAACAATAGAATACACAACACATTTTTGGCATCCACCGTGGGGCTCTTGCCCCTTTTTAATGTTTTGTTTGTAGTTTTTTTTGGACAGGTTACAGGAAAAACAGCGGAATAGCGCAGACGACACGTTTTCGGAAGAATACCTCCAGTTTAGCGCCCCTGACAAATCTTTCAGCGCCCGTGAAGACTGTTTTAGCGCCCCTGACAAATCTTTCAGCGCCCGTGAAGACTGTTTTAGCGCCCCTGACAAATTTTTCATCGCCCGTGACAAATCTTTCAGCGCCCGTGACAAATCTTTCAGCGCCCGTGAAAACTGTTTCAGCGCCCGTGAAGACTGTTTTAGCGCCCGTGAAGACTGTTTCAGCGCCCATAAATTGTATTGTAGCGCCCGTAATGATTCTTTCAGCGCCCATAATATTTCTTGCAGCGCAAATTTTTAAAACACTGTAATCTGTAATCTGTACTCGTAGTTTAGTTTTAACTGATTCCGACGCAGCCGCGGACAGTTAATAATCTAAGGATAAAATTAACCAATCCTAGGGTAGTCATCTTAAGGATAAAATTAACCAATCCTAGGGTAGTCATCTAAAGGATAAAACGAAGCAATCCTAGGGTAGCCATTTAAAGAAAAACGAACCAATCCTAGGATAGACACATCATTTTTCAATTTTAGCTTAAAATGAATTTTCTGTTTATGTGAAGCAAAATCTTCACTTAGTTTAGAAAATTTCAATTTGGTGCTTAAAATTGAATCTAGTGTTTGCTTTGTTCTCAAGTGATAGGCCTATGCTCTCCCCTTAACTGGGTGATCAAAATGCCAAACTCACTTATTTCTTTTTATGCATCTTTAAGTTTTATTACAACCTTGTAGAGAGCCTGCTCTTGTGGGAAAAAGTACTCACCCAAGAGGAACGACTCAAGTGGGTTCAAGCCAAAGCCAGGCTATTCCACCCCACTATAAAATTTAAAGCAAAATTGGGGAAACCCTCTTTTGACGGTAGTGTGCATGATAACCATCCCCAAAGCCTTTGTTCTAAAGGTAGGGAGGTCTCTCGAGGGAGTTTATCATTTGCCGCACCGAACGGAAATCCTTACTACGAACCTAGTGTAGTAGCTAACCGAGTCAGTATCCAAACATCATCTCAATCACAGTGCAGGGGAGGGAAGAATCTACCCCCAAGATACTCACCATATAACTGCCAAGGATTGTTTGCTCAGGGGATCCGGTATCCACTTCCGTCACTCTGAGTACGCACCTGGAAAAGACAAAAACACGGGCGCCCTTTCGGGGGTGACACGGCTGTGTGAGTCGACGCAGTTTTAAGATGTGGGCTGTTGATTGCTATGATGACCTACTTGAGAACTAAGAGTGAGTCTGTTTGAAGTGCTTGTCATGTGTAAAACCTGTTAAAACAATTTTTGAAAAACATTTTGGTTACACACTTAATGTTTAGCATAGGACTTAAAAACAACGTTTTCAATTTGTTTGATGTGTTTTCACTACATTAATTTAGATAAAGATCATCCAAAGCACTCATTATCATATTGATCAATCTCATGTTACGAGATTGGAAATCTACAAAGTTTGTAAAAAAATCCGTTTCCAAAAGGATTAAGAAGCCAAAGAAACCTCTCAACCACAAGAAATTATTGAAGAAACAAAAATTCTTATATCAAAGTCGAAAAGTTTTACTTAAATATAGAACTTTTCTTCATAGGTATCATGATTGTGTTAGAGGTCTTTCAGATGATTATGCCATAGAGCCCTTGTATTCACAAGCTTATTTTCAAAGAAGAGCCCTTTCTCAAAGGCATAACCATAGTCAACGCATCCGTTTTAGTTATATTCCCCAACCAGCAATCGAATACTCTACTCGTCCAAATCAAATCTTACAATAGAGAACTTAGAAAACATTAGGCATCTATCATTAAATCCATCTTTTTACAAAGCCATGATTAAAACTTCATAAAGTGCAACAACCATCCTTTTCTAGATCTTTTGCTTATATTCCCACCAACAGGATTTTCATCCTTTCACTTAGGGAACAACACAAGCTACAAGATTAGAAAATTTTGTATAAGTCATAGAATTTTCATTCTATCTTGACCTTCATACATACCACATCAATTGCACTATTTAACTCTTTTGATCAAAAGCGAGTAAAATTTTGATACAAATCTATGCCTGTCTTCACAAGATCTCAAAAACAAATGGAAAAAGACGAGGGAGAAACTACAACTAGTAAAATGGGTGATCGAAATGAAAAAGAAGAGGAAACATTTAATCTTGATGAGATAACGGAAGAAAAGCTTCAAGAAGCAGAACAAGATCCTCAATTCCATACTCTTATGGAGAGAATCCTAGAACGTAACAAAGAAAAATATTTTCTTACATTAGCTAATCAAGGAGCTAAGTTGCCTCACACCTTTGACATAGAGGGGATTAAACAAAATCCTGAAAATCCTCCTAATGACTTTAGTGCTCTTAACCAACAGATAAAAGAATTACAAGGGAAAATAAAGGAAATGCAAGGAGGTACAACAAAGAAATATGTTTTGGAAGACATATCTCCTTATCCATTTGATAGGAGTCTTCAAATGATTCCATTTCCAAAACATTGCGAAATTCCTAAGTATGATAGGTATAATGGAAAAACTGATCCCATAGACCATGTTAGGGATTTCCGAAACATGAGTCTTGAATTCGCCTATGATGATACTTACTTGATGCGATTATTTCCACGAAGTTTAGGCGTACAATCCATGGAGTGGCTTTCAAAAATTACTCCACCTATTAAAACTTTTGAGGAGTTGATAAATCAATTTATCTCACAATACTCCTACAATATTCAACATCAAATAACAATGCTTGATCTTTGTAAAGTGAAACAAAAAGTAGGAGAACCCTTTACTATATTTTTACAAAGATGGAGAAGGTTATTTGCACGATATTCTCGTCCTATTCCTGAAAAGGAAAAGATGGATATTTTTATCAATAGCCTTGATCCAGAATTAAGCTATAGGCTTAACCTTCATTGTCCTCATAACTTTGAAAAACTGATTGAAAATGCAATCACTATTGAAGGGGCCTTGGTTAAAAGGGGAGTGATAAAACTTGATAATCCAAGTACATCAAATCAAAACAACGATAAAACAAGGTTTTGGAATAGAAACAAAAATGTTGTTAATGATGGCATAGTGGATGCCAATAATTTACGAACAAGGCCATCCGTTTTCAATCTATCAAGTGTTCCAAGAAACAATTCACAAGGAAATACAATACAACAAGGAAACAACAATCAACAAGGACAAATTTCCAAGCAAGAGAACATAACCAATCAAAATACCAATCAAAATCATGGTAATTTCAATAATAATCTTGGCAATGCCCAAATATCAAATCCGTCTAGACCTTCATTTTTTTCAAATCGACGGACTTTTACTGCTTTGGGTCAATCTCTTGAATCTGCTCTCAAGGAACTTCTTGATAATAAGGTTATCACTTTACCACCACAAAGAGATTATGAGCCACAAGTTAAACCACCATCATGGAATGACTCGTATTATTGCAATTATCATCGATGTAAAGGCCATAGGACAAACAATTGTCAAGCTTTGAAAAATCTAGTACAAGATTTAATTGACAATGGTACTATTACAATTGAGGGACATCATACCAATGATGATCATCAAGCATTCAAAGATCCTTTGCCAAACTACCAAAAGGGGGAAACATCGGATACCAAAGCCAAAAGCATACATAATGTTGAAGACAATATAATCCGCCATATTTACACAGATGATAATCGGATTAATGTTATCAAAATTAAAGGAAAACAAGAATATCAACAGGTTAATGTAACAACAAGAGGTCAAGCAAAGGTTGTTTTAAAAGGAAGTTCATCTAAAACAACTATTTCTTCTCCAACTCAATATAATCTGGTTGATCAATTGAGAAAAACATCAGCTCAAATTTCTATTCTTGAACTTCTTAAAATATCCCCTATACACAAAAATATTTTAGAAGAAGCGCTTGTGAACACAACTGTTGATACTGATCTAGATGCAAATAGATTTCAAGCCATGGTAGGACATTTGTCTTCCCCCACTTGTCTTTCATTTTCCGATAAAGATGATGCTTCTATGACACATCCACATAATTCCTCGCTCTATCTTGAAGTCATGATCCATAAACATCGAATTAGACGTGTCTTAATAGATGGAGGAGCCGGTTTGAATATTTGTACCTTAAAATTGATAAATTCCTTAGGAATTTCAGAAAATGAAATTGATTCACGAAGGAAGATAACTATTAAGGCATATGATGATGAAGAAAGAGCTTCTAAGGGATTAATATTGCTACCTATCAGAGTGGGACCTGTTGTGAAGAATACTTTTTGTCAGGTTCTAGATCGAGATTTGTCTTATAACATACTTTTGGGTCGTCCGTGGATTCATGATATGCAGGCCGTACCATCAACATATCACCAATGTATCAAGTTTCCATATGATGGACAAGAAATAACCATACAAGCTGATTACAATAGTACCCAAACTTGTTCCAATCTTAGGGTGAGTCAAGATGTCTTTGTGCCACATAATAGAGAAGCTCTTGTTGTTTCTTCTTCTAATTTACAAGTCCAATTGCAAGAATTGACAAACAATCTTGATACTAAGCTGAAGTTTAAAGACAAAGGGGTAGGTGAATATTCACTATCTCTTTCTACTTTACCTCCTTCTCCAAGATCACATGGATTACCAACTTTATCAAATCAAAAGATTGCAACTGCTTCTACATCTCAAACTTCCGTGCCAATCACAAAGTTTGATGGAAAATTCATTAGAGCTAATACCACTGAAGAAGAAGCTGAAGATAGGGACATCCTAAATTGGCTATACAAAGATGAAGATGAATCTCTCTTGCACATTAAGTTACCTAAAGAACAATATGGTAAAGGGTACGCTATCATGCAAAAGATGGGTTATGAAGGAAATGGTCCTATAGGGAAACGAAGAGAAGGAATTGTGGAACCAATTCAGCCTATTTCAAAGCATTCAAGTGATAAAACAGGACTTGGATATGGTAAAGATAAAGAACTTACTTCACAGCAGACATCATTAGTTCATAAAGGAGAATCCGTGTCAGATAAATCTCATGAATCAGTTTTCCAATTGCAAAATAGTTCAGATACTGATTCTAATGAATATGAATGGGACACAATTTATAATGATGAATTCTGGAAGGATAAACAAGTTGATACTATACATAAATATGCACCTGTTCTTATACAAGGAGAAGGGTCAAGGCCTCCACTCGATTATATTTTACAAAGCGATCATGACTCAATTGAGGAAGAATCAGATTCTAACGAGATTGATAATCAACAGGAGAATACCATCACAGACCTTGTTTACCATGAGGATGACAACCACATCATGACTTTGACAATTCAAGACCTTACCCAACATAATGATCCTATGCCTTTAGTTTATCCAGAACTTATAGATTGGGATATTGACGCACCTATCCACATTCCTACATTCAGTAATGATGAAGATGTTATAACTTTCCTTTGTTCCTCAAATGAAGAAAACAATTGTTTCATTCAAGAATCTTATACTCATGATTTTGACAAGGAGAGTGTCAAGTCTCTTAGCTGCAAAATAAATGAAATAAAAGATGGATCTATTGATGAAAACCGAAAAAAGGCAGTGATAGATCAAAACAAAAGAAAAATAAAGAGCGAATCTGACAGTGAAAACCTTTCTGAGGCATTGAAGGATGAGAAATTTGACACTCTTCCCAAGTATTATCATGAAAGATCTTCTATTTTGATTGAACCAACGGAATCAATCAACATAAGTACACCAGAGCAGCCAAAAGTTTTGCAAATTGCAGCATCATTAACAGTTGAAGAAGTCCAGAAATTCATGCAATTCTTGAAGGATAATCAAATTAATTTTGCTTGGTCATATGCTGATATGCCAGGGTTAGATCCTAATCTGATAATGCATCATTTATCTATCAAACCTGGGATAAAACCTGTAAAGCAAAAGCTCAGAAAGATGCATCCACATGTTGCATTATTGGTCAAGGAAGAATTAAAGAAGCTTTTAGATGTTGGATTCATTCGAACTATTGACTATGCAGAATGGATTTCAAACATTGTACCTGTTTCAAAGCCAGATGGAAGGATCAGAGTTTGTACAGATTTCAGGGATTTAAATAAAGCATGCCCTAAAGATGATTTTCCTTTACCTAACATAGATTTGATTGTTGACTTAACTGCTGGACATGCAATGTATTCATTAATGGATGGATTCTCAGGATACAACCAGATAAAAATTGCACCAGAAGATCAAGATAAAACAGCGTTCACATGTCCTTGGGGTACTTATTGCTGGAATGTAATGCCATTCGGGTTAAAGAATGCTGGAGCTACTTATCAAAGAGCAATGACAACTATTTTTCATGATATGATGCATACATTCATGGAAGATTATGTTGACGATTTACTTGCTAAATCTCATACACGAGATGAACACCTAGAAATCTTGTCAAAAATCTTTGTCAGAATGGAAAAATTCAATGTTCGACTGAATCCAAAGAAATGTGTCTTCGGTGTTACATCTGGAAAACTCCTAGGGTACATTGTTTCAGAAAAGGGTATAGAAGTTGATCCAGAAAAGGTACAAGCTATAATGGATATGTCTCCACCACGAAATATCAGTCAATTAAGATCCTTGCAAGGAAGATTACAGTCCATCAGAAGGTTTATAGCTCAACTGGCAGACAAAAGCTTGCCATTCACACATTTATTGCATAAAAATGTTCCATTTAAATGGGATGACAAATGTGAAGCAGCATTCAATCAGATCAAGCAATATCTTACACATCCACCAGTTCTAATTCCGCCTATTCCGGGAGAGCCGCTTATACTCTATATTTCAGCAACAGAAGTATCTTTGGGTGCATTGCTAGCACAAGAAGACTCTACAGGTAAGGAAAGGGCTATATATTATATCAGCAGAACCTTAACAAGACATGAGTTAAACTACAGTTTCATTGAAAAAGCTTGTCTTGCAGTAGTGTTTGCTTCTCAAAAGTGGCGACATTATATGTTAACTCATACAGTTAGGTTGATAACAAAGATTGATCCATTAAAGTACCTATTAAGCAGAGCTACTTTAACAGGAAGACTTGCAAAATGGGTAATGATATTAAGTGAGTTTGATATTCACTATGTAGACCGAAAAGCGATTAAAGGACAGGTCATTGCAGATCAGTTAGCTGAAGCTCCTCTACAAGAAGACAATCCAATGCATATTGAGTTTCCTGATGCAGATGTCTTTACAACAACAATTCAGAGACCATGGGCATTATACTTTGATGGATCATATACACAATATGGCTCGGGGGCAGGGATTCTTTTTGTTACACCTGAAGGACATACCATCTCAAGATCATATCGGTTGATGTTTCCTTGCACAAATAACATAGTAGAATATGAGGCATTACTCATAGGATTAAAGATAGCTTTGGAATGGCAGATTACAGAGCTGGAAGTTTATGGTGATTCACAACTTGTCATTAATCAAATTAATGATGATTATCAAACCAAAGATGATAAGTTGTTACCATACAAAAACATGGTGGATGATTATAAGAAATATTTTGTGTCAATTAAGTTTTCACAAATATCAAGAATTGACAATAAAGCTGCAGATGCAATGGCTACCATTGCTTCTTTATTACAAATATCAGAAGATCAAACCAAGTATGAATTCTTGGTGGAACAATTGTTTTCTCCTGCATATGATAATCCTGAAACCCAAGTTATATGTCATTTGACTGGTTCAGATTCACCCTTATATGGCAAAACATATACCTATTTGAAAGATAACATCTTGCCTTTAGATTTATCCCGAAACCAAAAATGGAATTTTATTCGTCAATCATCCCGTTATACTTTAATTGCCAATATCCTTTATAGACGTGGTCTTGATGGTACACTCCTTAGATGTCTTGAACGTGACGAATCTGAAAAAGCCTTACAAGAGGTTCACGGTGGTATTTGTGGAACTCACTCAAGTGGTTTGACCTTAGCGAAGAAACTTGTCAGAATGGGATATTATTGGCCTACCATGGAGCAAGATTCTTTTACTTTAGTTAAGAAATGTTCTAAATGCCAGATCCATGGGAATCTTATTCATGCACCTGCACAAGAATTGCAGCCTTTTATTTCAACATGGCCCTTTTCTCAGTGGGGATTAGATCTTGTTGGAAAAATACATCCTTCATCATCAAATGGTCATAAGTTTATCATCACAGCTACTGAGTATTTTACAAAATGGATTGAAGCTGTTCCTCTAACAACAGTGACTGGTAAACAAATATCTTCATTTATCCTGAATTACATTATTTGTAGATATGGAATTCCTAATTCTATTGTTACTGATAATGGAAGACCTTTTAAGAATCAGGATGTTGATGAACTTTGTGAAAGATTTCATATCCAACACAGGTACTCCACACCTTATTATCCACAGGGTAATGGTCAAGCAGAAGCTTCTAACAAAACCATTTTGAAGATATTGAAGAAGACAGTAAATGATGCTGGACGTGATTGGCATGTTCAACTCAACCCAGCTTTGTGGGCATATAGAACTAGTATTCGCACACCAACAGGAGCTACACCATATGCTTTAGTCTATGGAGCAGAAGCAATCTTACCATTGGAAGTTGAAATACCTTCGCTTAGGGTTTCACTTAAGGGATTGATAAGTGATGAAGACTACCGAGTTTCTCGCCTTCAAGAACTCGAACTGTTAGATGAAAGACGCCAACATGCAGCTGATCACTTGAAAGGTTATCAACAAGTCATGTCTCGTAGTTATAACCACAGAGTTAAACCACGGGCATTTCAAGTGGGTGACTTAGTTTTGAAGGAAAATCCACGTAATCAGCAAGATAGAGAAAAGAAAGGCAAATTTGAACCTAATTGGCTTGGTCCATTTGTTATTATAGCAGCATATGGTTCTGGAGCATATCAATTATCCACATCAGAGGGGGACCTGTTTGAAGAGCCAACCAATAGTATTCACCTTAAGAAGTTTTATGTCTAAAAAGTCCTGAAAAAATCAAAAAAATCATAAAAAGTCCTGAAAAAATCAAAAAAATCATAAAAAGTCCTGAAAAAATCAAAAAAATCATAAAAAGTCCTGAAAAAATCAAAAAAATCAGAAAAATCTTGAAAAAGTGCAATAAAAACAAGTGGTGAAAACTTGGCAAACAAGCGCTACTTGTGATCGAAATGGGCTCCTCCATTTATTAGTTTATGTCTTATTTTCACTTTAGGCATCATTCATCCACGTCTATCATCTGTAAATATCTTTCATTATCCATACCATGTAGTGGGAATCTTTAGGTTTTATCATGGTTTGATAAAATTTGTACATATCTTTTATCTTTAGGTTGTGTTTACATTAAGGGAAAAACATGGAAACATACAAGAGAGGGGCAACGAGCTTTCCAAATATCTCAAGCAGGCAAATAACAGTTTGACAAAACACAACCTCGTCATATCAAATCAATCACAAACATATTCATGTCAATCGAAATCTAAACAAAATGATCCAAACAAACTATCGACATGCAGAATATCAATGATGGTAACCAAATTGGATGATCTTAATCTGAATAAATGTTTGAAATGCCTTAAACAGGATTTGAATGGTTGTTTGATTTTCTATCATATCTCTGGAGTAATTCGATGATGTTCTGAACTAGAAAAGCAAGGAAGGAGTATGATTTTTCTTTGTCTTCTGTTTGTGAGGAAACTCATTAGTACTATGCAAATTGGTCGCGAGACATGCTCTACTATGGATCATGGATGACATTTCGGAATTTGCACAGGAAAAGGGTTAACTCTTGTCTGTTTATGCAAGCAATACTCAGGTCATCTTGGTTCAATTATACCTAGATGCTTGTATTAACTTGCTATATTAAAAATCATGAAAGCAATACTCAGGTCATCACTGGTGCTAACATACCCTTTGATGCTTGTATTAACTTTCAACATTTCAAAGCTCTATGATGATACAAAAAGCATGTATAAGCTTTCCAAATGGCAATATTGTATGAATGTCCTGCATGGTTAGTATAGATTGCATTCATGTTAGAATTTGCATCTTGCATTCATAGATTCCTAAAAAGCTGGCAAAAAAATCAAAGATTTATATCTCCTCAAATATGACTGAGTATATTTTGACGTTCACAAAACATCATACATTCATTCATTTATCATAAACATCATACATTCATTCATCTATCATAAACATAATACATTCATTTATCTCATAAAATCATATATATAAGTATCATAAATCATGAAGCCATCATATAGTACACATCATATATATATATATCATGTAAAATCATCTCTGCATTTCATATATCTCAAAATGAATGTCAAAATGTACAAGGATGTCAAAATACAAATGATATAATATCATCAAAAATGTGATCATCTCACGGTGTATACAAAATGTCTTAACAGAATATCATGAAAGAGATCATATACAATGCACTAGGCAGAGCTATCCTGTGATGGAGCTGGCCTAGGACCTGTACCACCTGCCCCTGATGGACCTGCTCCGCCTGACCCCGGTGGCCCTCTAGGAGGTAATGGCTGTGTCACACCCCTGCTGGTAGTACGAGAGCGACCATGAGTAGATCGTGACTGAGTGTAGCTCTCTCTCTGCTCAGCTGGGACTGCATCATGATATCTGGTGCGATAAAACTCTGCCTCTCGAGTAGCCCTCGTAACCTCTCTCATCATATCACCTGGCAAAGTGCTACCTGCCACTCTCTGTAGGCTATCTGCTAAGGCAATGGCCTGCTCACCCCGCTGTCTAGCCGCATCTCTATCGGCAGTGATCGAAGTCACCTGACCCTACAACTGTGAAATCAAGGCCTGTGCTTGTGATAGCTGAGCCTGCAAGCTCTGTACTGTGCTCTGCAAAGAGGATATCTGACTCGCTACTGTCAGATCCACTGACGGAGATGGGTCAGTATGCCTCATCCGTGGTCCACCTCTGCCTGCACTACCTCCTCTGCCACCTCTCCTGCCACCTCTCCTGCCGTCTCTCCTGCCACCCCTACCATCACCACCATCATCTCCATCTGAGTCATCATCTCCACTACCCTCCTGCGTCCTCAACGTCCTCTGGTCGTCATCGCGACTCGAGATCTCTCGTAAGCGTCTGCGTCAATGGCGAGAACAGCGACCTCATCGGGATCAAACATCATTAGAGGGATCGTAGAACATCTTGAACATACTTTCACGGGTGCATGCATCGAGAACATCTGCACAGTAGTCCCACATCGTGCTCCTAAAGGCCGAGGAACTGCGCAGCGGTACGCATCATAAAGTCAGTGGGCCCCACCAGCTGCTGTCGTAGTGCATAAAATGGTGAACCAACGAGGGCATAGCACGAGTCGACAATGCGCCAATACGATCCGACAAGAAATCTCTCCAAGATCCATGTGGTCCGTCCAATCAAAAATCTGGAAGTGCATACAAAAGGCATCTCCCTCGCATCCTCTGGCCATGGCTCACAATCCAAATATGGCCTCCAGCATACTGTATCCAAACTATCTAACAGCCGCTGCCAATACACTAGTTTGCCTAGTCTAGGCTGAGCAATAATATGTGAATATCTCCATCTGTATGCTCGACCAGCTGGTCGCTCTCCTCGAGTCAATGGACGTAATACTGCAAAATGCTCCCATGCCCATATCTGTAATAATGAGCATCCGACAGCAAAACTCCGGCCTCTACCATATACAATGTGATGTAGCTCGTCATATAAGTGGGCTAGCATACAGGTACCCCATGCATATCGTGTGCCCTGCATCACCATGCTCTCTAAGACACGACCCCATCCGATCGCGAACCCCTTCGACCTATGGTCGGGGCACAACACACCTCCAATGAATCCTGCAAGTACAGCCGGTAGTGGTGGATAGGCATCTGTAATCTCACCCCATGGGATGAAGTACCCAACAATATGATCATCTCTGAATATCCGTCTCAAAGCAAGAGTACCTCCAGCCTCTCGTCTGTCAAAAACAACAATCTCTCCCATCACTGGGATCCGTAGGATGCGATATACATCCTCGGGAGTCACTGTAATCTCGCCGGTCGGTAAATGAAAGGTGTTGGTGTCGCTATGCCACCGCTCTGCAAGTGCTGTCAATAGAGCCCTATTGAGGCGAACCTCGGGCATATCAAGTAATGCAGTCAAACCACAAGCGTCAATCACATCTCTATCAGACTGTAATAAATGTGGAATCAATGACCATGTGCTCGGGAAAGCCTCTCGTATCTGCAGGACACCTAGTCTCTCCTGTTCACATACATCATCAAAACAACATCAATATCAAATCATCTTAACATATCAATCCAAAACAAATCAATCAAACTATTTGTTTTTCATCATCATGGAACGCAAATAATCAACATCAAGTTTCCTTCTAACAACTTTAGGAGAAAACTTATCTATACTATTTGTTTTTAACAACTTTAAAAGCAAATTTATCAGCTACTATTTGTTCTCCAACAACTTGGGAAACAAATTTATCATGTGGAACAAAATGCGCTACAGAACTAGTTGTATGCGCTACAAAATTCTTTATCAGCGCTAAGTAACTTTTTGCGCTACGGAATCAATTAATGGCGCTATGATTTTTATCAACAGCGCTATGGAATATTTTGCGCTACAATATTTGTTAAGAGCGCTGCAATACATCTTAGTTGCGCTACGATATCATATGCGCTATGAAAATCATCAAATGCGCTATGAAATCTATCACAGGCGCTACGACATTGTATGCGCTATGGAAAATTTCAAATGCGCTACGATACGCCTTAAGGGCGCTACAATATTAAACGCGCTACGAAAATTATTGCATGCGCTACGATACACTTTAAGAGCGCTAAAACTCAATGTTTTTAAATTAAAACATTAAAAACATGCGCAAAATGAAATTTTCAACAGACAGGGATTTACGAGACACATACCGGAGGTCCGTAGTGCGCTGGCCGCTGATGACGTCGGATACGCTCGAAACGGTGCAGGTGAACTGGAAGTGCCATGATTATCCACTCAGAGCTCAATATTTGCAAATTTTACTAGGTTAAAATTGAAAATGACATGGAAAATGACATTTTTAACCTATATAATGGTAAAATTGGGGCATTTTTATCATATTTTCACATCCTAGGGGCAATTTCTTTATCAAATTTTCATTTCATATCTTATCAGGGCAATTTCTTCATATCATAAGTTTCAAACGACAAATCGATATCTTAAAAATCATCAAAATTCAAAAATTCAAATATCGATTCATCGTTCGCGGGGGCATACACATACATCTATTAAATGTTTCAAATCAATATTTGGGGCAAAATTTCAAAATTCTTTGAAGTAATGCGTAAAACACATCACTTCAAAGAGGGGCAAAATGTATACACCTTAAAATGGTCACATCACATTGTCTGGTAATTAATTAAATATTTTAAATATTTAATTAAAATCTTCAAATTCTATTTGCGTATAAATAAATTTAAATAATTTATTTATATTTCTTCATTCTTTCATTTCGATTAAATAAATAAGTTTATTTAATCATCCTTTCGTATTCATTTCTAAATTAATTAAATAAATATTATGATTTATTTATATTAATTATCAATAATCTTCATTTGAATATCTTATTCAAATAAAATATTATTCTTCTTCTAAATATCATTTATAATTAAATATTCTAAAAATATTTAATTATTTCCTCTAATTCGATTCTTATATCTATTTATAATTAAATATTCCAAAAATATTTAATTAAATCTTCTAAATATTTCATATTCTTCTAAAGTCATATCATGATTAAATATTACCAAAATATTTAATTAATTCTTCTATAGTTTTCAAAAATCAAAAATCAAATATCAAAAGGCAATAAATTAAATTAAATAAATTTTATTTATTTAATTTGGGGATTTATCTTCAACTCCCGGGAAACAAACTGCCAAAACAAAAAATTAAATTTCTCTGTTTCTGTGCAGGCTTGTTCCCGTGGGTTGAAGACAAGCTTCCATTCTTCTCTCCAACCTCTCAACCTCCCCCATTTTCTTCTCCAACCTCTCAATCTCTCACCATTCAAACCTACCAGACAATTCATAGCCATAGATTCTTGCCAGCAAGGATGAAGCCTGCAAAAATCTATAAATACAGCTGCCGGGAGCTCCAAAAGATATAAAATTTAGAAGCAAGTAAATTATAGGCAAAATTGCATAGCATTAGCATTCATATACAGAGCATTTCATAGCATAGAATCATAGCAATAGCGGTAGAATCATGATGCATCATAATCCATTTTTGTCCATATTCATGCATTTTTTCACGCTCATCGGCATCTAGAATAGTTCTCTTTTGCATACTGCGTTAGCGGCAGCCGATTGGAGAGAAGCTTATACTTAATGCGAGGCGGAAACTTCAAACCAATCTCGGAATGAGAGAAGGCAGAACATTCTTGAAGAATTTTATTTATATGAAGTTTATTTCAAATTTCTTCAATTTAAAGTTACGTTAATAGTGTTTTGTTTTAATTAGATTAACAATGAATACACAACACATTGATAAGGTTGGTAATGACCCTCAAGATGTTGTTGATAATAAGGTTGATAATAACAATATTGCAGATTTGTTTGCTAATGAGATATATGTAGATTTTCAAGGATATGATGTAGGTTATATATGGTACTCTAATGATGAGAGTGAAGGTATAGATGATGTTGTTGAGGTATATGCACAAGAAATGGAATTTTGGGACATGAAGACAACAAATGTAGTAGAAGATTCAATGGTAAAGGTAGAAGAAGATGATGAAGAGTTGGTGCCTACACCTGAAGAAGAAGAGGATGAAGGTGATAGATTTTCAGTTACAAATTGAGCCACCAAGGTATGAAAATGAGATATTTACTTCATTGTTTTATGGTGAGACTAATGGCATTTTCAGTTTTCTCCATGTAGAAGTTTGTGGTTATCTTGAGACAATAGAGGTAGAGACATTTTGGTTGATAGAGCAGAAGGAAATTCAAGGCATAGAGTGTATGGATGAGTGTGAGCATGCACAAGATGATATGATGATAGGAAGGCATAGTTCACTTCTTGTGCTTATGATTTCAAGGAAAACAAAGCCATGGGTCAAAATGAAGATGCAACTTTTTGTGATTGTAGGTGGTGAAGATTCATGTCTTTTTCCAGGTGCTTTACATTTTTCTCCCTCAAGGGACTTGAGTTTTTTCTTCAAGGGGAGAATGGTGCAGGAGCACCTTGTTGCATTCAAGCCTCCATGATGCCAATATGTAAAATAATATTTAAAGAGTGATTAGGGGTAATTCAATAAGGTATTTCAAGACCATCTTAATGTATTTGAGTCATTTTATAGGTATTTGGATAAGCTATGTAGTCATTTTGTTTAATTTGCAAAAAAAGTGCCAAATGTTGTTAAATGGCACATGAAGAGTCAATTTTCAAATTTGTAATAAGAGTCAATGGATTTAGATGTTTTAGGGTCCATTGGGACTATCTAATAGAATTTTAATTGTTTGGAGGGTCTTTGGAGCAAAAATGCAAAAAATGCATATTTTGTAAAAAGTTGTTATATTGTAAAAATGCAAAAAAGTGCAAATGGTGGAGTCAAGTAGTTAGGAGGTTGGTTTGGGTCAGTTAGATAGGTTGGTTTTGATGTTCAAGGATTATAAACAATTTTTTATGGTCGAATTCAAGAGTTAGTTGAAGATTTTGGTGAAATGAAGAAAATGAAAGTTCCATTTTTCTGTGTTTTTCAGTGAAATCTGCTATTTCAGAGAGTTGTACAGACTTGTACGGTTTAGTACGTCCCTAAAACTTATATTTATGGAAAGATAATTCAATTTATGAAATTTTTTGTTCTTACCAGAAATTTTTAAAAGGTCGTTTAAGTGGTCTAATGGTCGAATCTTCCCAGCAGCCCTGTTCAGAAATGAAGGTTCCAATTTTGAAGAAAAGTTCATATCTTAAGTTTCCACCATTGAAAACTCTTAAAAATTGGTTTGTAGGTCTGTTTTAACATTTTATTTGAGATTCCAAAGTTACAAGGGTGTATGTAAATGTTTGATAAGGTTTCAAGGAGGCCCTAGGCTAGAAAAGAGTGATTTTGTGTGAATTTTGCATGAAAATGGTGGTTTAAAGCTAGGGTTTGTTAAAATAACATGAATAAAGGTTGGGTGAAAGTTCCTAATGGTTTTTCAGATCTATTTATACTTGTATGAAGTGGTAACAAAGAGAAATGGCTTGGGAAATGTAAATTTGCTTGTTGAAGGGGTCTAAATGGGCCTAAATGTTGATTTGAACAATCTACTTTTAGAAGTTCACATTTTTGAGTTGTAAAAGTTGGGAAATGGTTTTAAATCAGTCATTTGCTATTGTTTAATGTGTTTTTCTGATTCTACAAGAATTTTTGTGCCTTAACGCTATTTTGGTATCTTGAAATCAAGGAAATTGTCAAGAAAGTTGCCTTGTAGAATGGGTAAATGAGTTGAAACCCATTGTTGTGAAATATGTTCTAATAAGTTGAATTTTGAAATCCTCTTGCTTTGCATCAAGAATGAAGGAGACTTTCAATTTTGTTGTTTTTGTTGTCATTGATGCCAACATTGTTTGGTGTCTAATTTTATGCTCATTCGGTAAACTCTGTTTATGCTACACTAATCTGATAATTTGGTCTAGAATCACTCTAGGTAGAATATTGGCTCATATGATTTTGGTATATTATTCAGGATTTCTAGATGTAGTTGTGGTCAAGAATTCAGCAATTTTGGCTAAATAAGTTGAAAATGGTAAATGACAATTGTTCAACTTATAGTTTTTGGAATGATCTTCATCTTGACGACTTAATCAAGTGGTATATGTTTCATGGATTCTTAATGTGCTTACATTTTGGTCTAGGCTGACGTATCTTATGCTTGGACATTTGTTTTGTTTTAAGTGACAAAGATGTTTTTGTTTTGAAGCCAAAAAGACATTTTGAGTTAATTTTGCTTACATCCAATTAGGCCAACCTAATTGATGTATGAATATGCAAATGTGTATATATATGGAACATCCATATATTGTTCATATATAGATAAGGTGTGATAGTGTGAATATATGCGACAAGGTAATATTGTGAAGCTGGTGATAGTTGTTATGTTCCTACAAACCAGTGCAAAACTTTTATTTTCCAGAGGTTAATTGGAACTGTACTCAGCACACAGAAAGTGCATTTAATCAATACACATTTTGGTAGTGAGCCAAACTCTTTTGTAATCATTTTTAGGTTGTGAGCCTTTCAAGGACAGTGTGTCTTGGCAGTGAGCCCTATAATATTTTATGACCAATTATAATATATTGTGATTTGATCCTCACCGTGGTTTTTCCCACTTTGGGTTTTCCATGTAAAAATCTTGGTGTCTATGAGTTGTGTGATGTTATGATCTCTTTCATGTTTTTACTTACTGTTGCTGCTAGATATGCTATAACAATTGGATGGTTAATAATCAAATGGTTTTGTAGAATATTGATTCACCCCCCCTCTTAGTATTATGTGTGTTCAACAAAGTATGTGTAGAAGAATCATTTTGAAGATCAGATCATTGGAGATAAGAGGAAAGGTGTATTGACAAGAAGCAAAGCTATTGAAGTTGAGGTAAATTTGTGTTTACTTTCTAAATTTGAACCTAAATCAGTGAGTGAAGCATGTAAGGATGAGCATTGGATGAATGAAATGGAAAAACTTACCTAGATAGAGAAAAATCAAAATTGGGAATTGGTCCCTAGATCGGAAAACTAAAACATAATTGGAACTAAATGGGTATTTAGGAACAAGATGAATGAGAATGGAGAAGTAGAAAGAAATAAGGAAAGACTTGTGTATAAGGGTTATTCACAAGTAGAAGGTATAGACATTAAGGAGAATTTTTCTCCTATTGCTAGGATGGAAGCTATCAAAATGTTTTTGGCATTTGCAAGACATAAAGATTTTAAGTTTATCAAATGGATGTAAAGTCTACTTTTATGAATAGAAAATCGGAAGAAGAGGCTTACATGAAACAACAAGAAGGATTTCAATTGTTAGATCAACCGGATATGGTATGTAGGTTGAAGAAGGCACTATATGGATTGAAGCAAGCTCCTAGGCTTGGTATGTAAGATTGAATAGATACTTGATACAGCAAGGATTCAGTAAGGGCACCATAGATAGTAATGTTTACTATAATATT
>VDFB02271251.1:0-84337 GCA_007258455.2 Sequoia sempervirens
AAAATATAACATATTTAAGATTTAAAAAAAATTAAAAAGTCAACAGTAATTTGTAAAACCTAAATGGCATTACTAAATGAGCTAAATAGTGAAATATTGTGGGGTGTTGACCTATTCCCAAGAGCTTGAAGTGCATGTACATCGTCCCACACAAGAGCTATTTGAGCCATTTGAGCCATTTTATGCAATTCTAACCTAAACTAAACTTCAAAGTGTCTAAAATCAAAAATTAAAATTAGTTGATTGTATTTTAATAATTTTATGCAAAAGAAGCTAAGAATAAAGATACAACAGAAAAATAAAACTAAACCTAGAAATCATATGGCAGTTAAAAAAAACCTAAAATTAGATGACAACCAAAAAAAAACAAAGATCTAACAGCATAGAATTTTGAAAGAACAAACAAGGAAAACAAAATGATTTGTTTAAGAGGCAATTGTGCCACTCAAATGGCAGCAAAAAGAAAAAACCCCACAAGTTAGACAACAACAAAAAGACACAAAAATCAGACAACGGCAGAGAATTCTGAGAGAACAAATAAGGAAAACAAAATGATTTGTTCAAGAGGCAATCACACCACTCAGCCTCTGCTCATGCCTACCTCTTCACTTTGCTCAATGTTTTCTTTGCCTTTTAACCTTTGCTCAGTTCATTGTGTTTTACTTGTCTACTCACAACCGTATTTATGTCAAAAGAGTACATTTTAGTTTTTTTAAACATTATAGGGTGTTAATATTTTTTATTTTTAAAAATTCACTTCGATACATAATAGACAACTAAGCTGATGTATCCAAAAGTATCTAGCGCATCAAAAACTTGTTCTCATTTTGAATACAAGTGAGCAACATACCCAAGCCATATTTGGGTTGTATCATACCCATATGTGTACCTTATATATTGGTATACATATTAGGGGAGAGGGTTTGGCAAGTCATTGCTATGTTGGTTGCATGTGACCTTAATTCTTTTTCCTAGTGAAAAAAGCAAAGTTAAGAGGATACTTGCATAAATGTGACCTTGAGGGCCACTACCTTTATCTTGATATCAAAAGAAGAGTATAAAACCTTTGCTGCCATGTCACAAGCATGCAATAAGAGATTCACAGAAATCCCAAGCATGTCTAACACAAACTAAAATATACAATATAAGATTTCATAATGGTTACTACCACTAGAACTGATGACAAGTCCATAAATTGGCTCCACGAGCCTCTTCCTTTGAGAGTTGTCTTGCCTCGGAGGTGGTGTTGCAAGTATATCCCCAATCATCCCCACATTGCACAAGAGATAAACAGATTGCATTGAAAGAAACCTAGATACTTTCTACCAAAGGGAAAAATAACTTCCCTTGAACACTTCAAGAAGCTTGAAAATCCGCATGTGAGCCATCCACCAACCCACTCCTTGCCTCCTAAAGAATAATGTTGGTCATTGCTAAAGAAGCCAAAAGATCTTGAGGAAAAAGGCCTCTAACATTTGTCATGTCAGCATCCTCATTATATGCCTCCATGGCCTCAAGTAACTTAGAACCAACAATGAACACTTCCAATATATATGTGTTTGCTAGAGCCATCACCATTTCCTTATGTTGTATTATCTCCAAATCTTTGGAGAGGAAAATTGACACCACCATAGAATCCATGCATCTCTATGGATATTCAATCAACATTTGTGGGCCAATTATCTTCCTCAAGGCACTTTCAACCAATGGGGTGCCAATGACAAAGAACATTCTCATTCTTTCTTAGTCAAATTGTTTTGATATTTGGCACCTCTGATTTACCAAGCTAGTGTAGATCTTGAGATTCATTGTTGCAAAGGAGACGCTCAAACAAAAGTAAGTAGTTATTAAAGTTGTCGAGGATGCATTTTGATATTTAAGCATTCCTCAATTGCTTTGCCCTCCACCCCACATGAACCAGTTATGGAGGATTGAGAACAAATCCACCAAAATCATCACTCAAGACTAATAAACTAAAATCATCCAAAACAAGTTTGAGAATTGTGCATCGACTATACAAAAGTAAGTAGTTATTGAAGTTGTCGATGATGCATTTTGATATTTAAGCATTCCTCATTGATTTGCCCTCCACCCCACACGATCCAATTCTGGAGGATTGAGAGCAAATCCACCATAATCATCGCTCAAGACTAATAAACTAAAATCATCCAAAAGAGTTTGAGAACTATGCATATGGCCCTATGGAGTAAATGCCCAAATATGATATCGTCATCTTTTTACTAAATGAGAGAATATTGTCTTTTTAGAGCTTCAATTGTAAAGCTCATGGTGGTTAATCATCATTACTCCTTAGTTTATATTATATTCTACATCACGTAGTAATTGGTGTCAAATAGGACTAATGTATTTCATCTTAGCTCAATATACCAAAGCCCAAGGAGTTACCACTTATCATTTCACCTTCCTGACGATTGATTGCAAAATTTGCAAGCCCATCAACAAATTCATTACTGTCTTACAAGCAATGTTGCACCATGTAAAAATTCAAACATGATATCTTCTACCAAACATGTTCCACGATGATCTTTATTATTGATTGCATAAATAGTGACCATTGAATTGCCTCTTATCTTTTTAGAGCTTCAATTGTATGGCTTGCAATTTTGCTTCATTGTTACTTGCATCAACCAAAGGCTTAGAGGCTGCTCAAATCAGCCTCCAACTCTAATCCCTTATTACACAACCTACCTCTCAAGCACCCAAGTTGCCCCTAGCAGCAACGTCAAAGTTGAGATTAAGCATTCCATCCAAAGCAAGACTCCATTGAATATTGGCCCTCTAATTTTCATGGTTTAACCCGTGAGTCCCATGAATGAGGTAATGCTCAAATCTTTTTTCAAAAAAGAAGAAAACTTTCTTTTAAAATTTTGTATTCAATATTTGTTCCAAACTTTTATGTTCTAGCTTTTAGGATTTTTTTTTTATTAATATTTATAATTTTTATAAACTATGATAATATTTAACATTGATAAGTAGGAGGTATTTTCCGCAGTGTCAAATTATGATATTGCTATCGAGGATTCAGCAGGTGTAGTTTTTGAGCCAAACTCATTGACCCATGTTTCATGAGTAGTGGTTCAACAAGAACCAACATCTCTCATGATGGTTTAAGCTTGGTGGAGGCGTCTTGGGATGTTCTGGTGACCTCACAGGGACGAACCCGGTCTTCACCTGTGAGCATCACTAGATGCAATGAGTGCTAAGTGGACCATTCAATATCATGAGAGATGGGTTCTTGTTGAACCCACTACTCATGAAACATGGGTCAATGAGTTTGACTTGAAACTACGGTTGGATCTGACTCTTTAATATTGGCAGTAATAATCTATCAATTAATGAAAGGGGCTCTATTATGGATGGTTCATAAGGCACAACACTGGCGAAGGTTTTGCAAATGGGGTAACAACTCAAGCGGGCTTAACCTTGGAGAAAACTCCTGGTTAGGCGGCTTGAAGCATGGAAGCATCTTGGGATGGGTGACCTCGAGGGACGGACGGAGTCTTCACTGTAATCACCTAGATGCAATGAGTGCTAAGTGGACCATTCAATATCATGAAGATGGGTTCTTGTTGAACCACTACTCATGAAACATGGGTCAATGAGTTTGACTCGAAACTACACAGTTGAATCCTGATAGCAATATCATAATATTTAACATGTTTAGGCTAGATTTTAATTCTAATATTTTTTAATTTATTAAGTTCTAATATTTTTAAATTTATTTAAATTTTAGTAGTTTCTATTTAATAAAATATATTTTTTTAAAAAATAAAAAATAAAAATTTATACTAAAGTTTAACCACAATTTTTTCCCAAATTTTATTGGTTGACGAATTTGTTTTGAATTTTTTCTTCACTAAGTTCAAACACGAACAAGACATCTTAAATACATCTATCTAAAAGATACTTCCAACTCTATTATCCAAAACCTCTTCAATCTCCTCTTTCTACAATTGCAGTATTTGTTTACTTCATTCTATCTGTGTTCTATCTTCTTCCAATTCTCCTTCATGATACTAATACAATTCTGCAATGTTGAACAATCGTGATATGACCAAATCTTTAGGCAACTCTACCTCATTACGTAATATTGCTAGAGATAGGAGCTCCTAATAGGCTTGCAGGACTGAACTTCTTCATTTTCAATTTATTTTATGTCCCCAACTAGAAATCTTTCCTTTCTAGCATACAACATCCTTCATCTCCTTCCCTGATTCCTTATGTCTCCTTTCATCCACCCTCTCCACTTGTATCTAGCGTGTCGTTTCCAATTGATTTCTTGCTCCCTCATGTACCATCTTTATATGATCTGCAAACCCTTTTTGCTTCTACACTACTCTTTTCCTCACTACTAATCATTGTAACCATATTAAGGGACCAAAGAAACATTCAACTTTCTTTTCTTCACACATACTAGGAAAAACAAAGCTATCATTCACTATGTCTAACATATAAGTAATATCAACTTTCTTTTCTTCACACATACTAGGAAAAACAAGCTATCATTCACTATGTCTAACATATAAGTAATATCTATTGGAATTGAAGATAGCTTATCCACGTACAAGATAGCAACTTTGTTATCAAAATCTCTTCAATCTCCTCTTTCTGCAATTGTGGTATCTGATTACTCTATTCTATCTATCTTCTTGCAATTCTCCTTCATAATACTGATAGAAATCTGCAATGTTGAATTTTGATGATATGACCAAATATTTAGGCAACTCTATCTCATATATGTTACTAAAATCAAACTTTCCAATAAACTTTCAAGGACCAAACTTACTCATTTTCAATTTATTGTATGTCCTATTGGTGTACGTTTTATCATCCACCGAACACACAAAATAAAATGTCCAAAGACACTCTATCCTCTCTTGAACAAAGTCACCGCGTATGCTAAGATTGAGAGAAGATCATATGGCGACTCCAAGGTTTCTTTCGTCAGGTCATGACATGTGGATAAGCTCAATGGGTGTTGTGATTTGCTGGTAATACACAAAGGGACTTATGTTAAGCAATTTCTTCACAAGTTAAGAACTTAGACGGATTTAACATTAAAGGCTTCTTCGGTTAGGACTTTCAATTTGGATCTCAAAAAAGGGCAAAAAGATAAGGGTTTAGAGGGTCTAATCTACGCCTAGGAATTCAAGAGACAGTAAAGATTGGGTGAAAGGAGTAACCACGCTTTGTTTTGCCTCCCTAGGACAACTACATGGCGGTGCAATCTTCAAGGGGTGTGATTATAATTTTCAAGCCTCGAGATAGAAGGACCAAAGTTAAGCTTCCACAATTACCTGAAGCTCGGGCTAACTTTACACATCGAATGCAAATCATCCATCCGAAGAAAGTATGAGCAATATTTCACCATTGAATCTATACGATCAATCTCGCATTCACTTAACCAATATTCAAAGCAAATTCTACTTAATTTTTTCTAATTCTAATCTATGGTAGAAGGAGTTATGCAACCTTGCTTACTACTTGACAATAAAAGTGATTCAAACCAAATCATGCATAAGAGCTTTTATTATCGAAAATAGTCTCAATGCAACAATTTCATACACTGTCTCCAAACAAATGAAATGAGGGGCGAGCTCAATTTATAGGCTCCCCAATTACAATTCAATGGCCAAGATTGATTTAGGATCAACGGTCAAGATTACAAAATAAAACCCTAATTAGGGTTTGTCACAACCAACTCCTTCTCGACCAATGAGAAAATTACATTCAGGGACACTTGTCCTTTTGCTAAATATAAACCAACAATAAAATAGAAAGTTGTTGCATGTTGATTTGGAACAATTTGATTGGTTGGAAGATGACGAGGCGCCACCTCAGTGTGTTGAATGTCTTCCTTGGTCACTTTATTTTTCCTCCACATTCTTGCCTTAGAATATTTTCCTTGTCGACGACTCTGTCCTTTGCGCTTGTTCCTTCCTAGCTTAAATCTTGGAGCTCCTTTGAGATTTTGATTTCTTCTTCTCACCCGTATTGGAAGTCTCGCCTTGGAGCAAGTGTCTGGACTTGAGGTTATTTTATTTCCTTATTGATTTGAAATTCCTCCTGCTTGAATTGGATTGGTGTTATTCCTTTGGATTTCCTCTCCGAATTATCCAATTTGTGTCGAGAAATTGTCTAAGTAAGAAAATTTGTTTGGAACACCCTTCTTGTCACCATCTGATTCTGATTGGAAGCTTGTTTTTAATTCTCCAGGAGATGAAATCCCTAAAGAAGATGCCTTGATTGCTTCAACAAGTCTGGGATTGTAGATGAAATCCCTTCAAGATGTCCGAATATTCTTTCAAGTGCCTTGAATTTGGAGAAGAATGCCTCTGTGCTTGGAATTTTCTTTGTGAAGTATTTCCCATACTTAGCCAAATTTTGGCTATTCAAGTTCATTTTGTAACACCTTCACGTGAACTATTCAACATTTAGCCAATATTTTGGACATCTCGATGCTCGAATGAACTTTTCCTGTGGACTTGCCTTCAATTATGAATCTGGCTATGTAGGACAAATTCCATCCTTGGACAAGGATTTTATCCACTTCCTCTTTACTTTTCCTCTTTATTCCCCTTGTTTTCCTTTGAACACTTAGTCAATTTTCTGAATTTCTTCTCCTTGGGCGGACTTTACTAATACTTACATTTTCCTTTTTTAGGCCATGCCAGACTTTTGCTGTGTCTGGACATTCCTTGCTGGAGGTAAGTCAGAATTTTTCTTGCTTGTGATGTCCATCCATTTTGCTAACACTTGGAATTTCTTTATCTTCATGGCAGACTTTGAAACTTTTATTCCATGTTCTCTTTGATGTCTAGGCAATCTTTGAAGTCTTCTTGCCAAGGTCAGGCTTTGGAGTTTTCTTTCCAAGCTTGAAGGTGAACTTTCTTCATGTATTTCCACTCCTTGGCGGACTTCCAAAATGTTTTGCCTTCTTCCTTTTCAAAGTGATGTCGGACTTCCAGAACTTTGTGCTATTTTCCATATCTCCAAGGTGGACTTTGTGAATTTGTTTCCAAGGCATGATAGACTGGGCGGGCTTGACAAATTTCTTTCCACTTCCATGGCAGACTCCATGAATATCTTTCCATGTTGATTTTGGCCTAGCGGACTTAAGTATTTTCCATCCATTCTCAAGCTTGGGGTGGACTTTGGAGTTGTCTTTTCCATATCTAGGCCGGAGTTCACAACTTTCTTGCCATATTTCATTGATGTCTAGGCGGATTTCAACATGTGCTTTCCATTACTCCTTTGACACTCAACCATTTTTTTTTAATAAATTTTTATTCCCATGGTGTCAATACCTAGCCATTTTTGTAGAATTTTCTCTCTCAAGGCATTAATACTTAGCCAAATTTTTAGTTGTCTCCGTCAAAGGCATCCATACTTAGTCAAATTTTGGACCCTCTTGCAAGCTAGGAAAACTTTCTCAACCTTTTTTTTCACTATCTCATGGGTGGGTGGACTTTATCCTAGCCAAGACATGGCATGGAAGACTTTGGGTTAGGCTTGCCATTTCTTTATCTTGGCTAGGGCGGACTTGTTGACTTTTGTGCCATCTTCTATCAAGTCAAGGGTAGACTTTACATGTGCTTGGACGTCCCTCATTTATCTCCACTTGATGACGGCCTTTCTAGCTTCCTTTCCATTTTCCTTTCTTCCTATACTTAGCCAAAATTCGCATTTTCCCTCTTCTTAAGCCTCCATACTTAGACAAATTTCAAATTTTCCTTCCAAGGCATCAAATACTTAGCCAAAATTTTCAATTTTCCCCTTCTTTGTGCTAGGTGGACTTCACAAATGTCTTGCCAAGGCTTGGGCGGACTTTGGAGGTGCCTTGACATGTTTTATCTAAGGATGGGCAGACTTCAAGAGGTCCTTGCCATGTCCCTCAAATTTGAACTGACTTCAAAACTTCATACCATCTTCATCCAGGTATGGCCGGACTTTCTTGCTTTCTCATGCCATGTCCCTCAAATTAAGGGCCGACATCCTTAGAATTTGAGGCCGGACTTTTCATCTTGCCAAGGCTAAGGCGGACTTTGAAGAGCTTGCCATGTATCTTGCTCTAAGGTTGGGCGGACTTCAAGAGGTCCTTGCCATGTCCCTCAAATTTAGGGCCGACTTCCAAAACTTCATGCCATCTTCATCCAAGGTATGGCGGACTTTCTTGCTCTCATGCCATGTCCCTCAAATTAAGGGCCGACATCCTTAATGGCTTATTCTCCCTCTTGATGGCCCGAACTTTCCTCTCACCTTCTCTTCTTTCTAGGCGTGCTTTGTTAATGGTTGGACATTCTTTCATCTCCATGGCAAGGGCGAATTTCTCTAGACTTAGGCAAATTTACCCATGAATTTCATGCCTTTGGGTTGATTTTTTTTGTTGTTGATTTTCTCATGATTTTCAACTGATTTTTCCAGATTTTTCCCTTGCTTTTCCATGCTTTTCCTGATTTTTGCTTTATTTTTGCTTGATTTTTCGAGTTTTTGGTTGATTTTTGGTTCTAAAGATCAAAACGTTGACTCATTTGACTAGGGTTGACTTTCTAAAAATAGAAAAAGCAAAATCCCTAAAAAATAGGGAACCCCGTTTGGTCCAAAAATGCCAAAAATGAAAAAGTGAAAAAGCAAAAAAGCAGATTCCCTAAAAAGTAGGAAGTGTCAGAATTGGCCCAAAGCACAGGCGATCCTCGTCTCACGGACCTTCTAAACACTTCCATGACATTTAGGCACTGATTCAGGCATGGATTCTCAACTTGGCTCAGATGACTCTCAAAAGACTGACTTGAAACTCTCAAAATGATAACCTCATTGTAAAAAGACAAGTGATAAGCAGTTGCGACACCAAGGCAAAAAGCGAAAATAGGGGGTCCCCATTTGCAATGGGGCGATGTGTGAAAAGGTCACAACATGTCCCAACTGGAAATCATTCCTTTCTACTTTCTAGGATACACCATCACTGTATCTCCCTCTACAAACTCCTTACGTCTCCTTTTTTCATCTACCTTCTCCTTGTATCTAGCATTAATCATTTCCAACCGATTCCTTACTCCCTCATCATCATGTACCATCTTTATATGATCTACAAACTCTTTTGCTTCTACACTCCTCTTTTCCTCACCACTGATATCTCTCAATTCTGAAACATTTCTTGTACTACTTTTGTATAATATTGTAAATCGGGTTTTCCCTGTGCTCATGTTGACCAATTCGTTATATGCAAACTCAATTTGTGCTAATTCAGAACACTATAAGATCATCCGACCTCTACGTCGTCAGAAAAATCTAGAAGACTTGGGTCCAACCACTTTGGTGAGAACTTAATAAGTTCAAAATGTTCCAGTAATTCTGGATCAAATTATTTGAGATAATTCGATCTATCTCATTTTATTGAAATTCTTGAAATATCAACGTATAGAAAATTATGTTTGTGAGATAAAGATCAAAATTGATTCAAATTATTTGGAATGATATTTGTGGATGTGAGCAATAACTAATATCGATTTATTTTCATGGGAGAGATCCAAAAAATGATTTCTATAATCATTTCAAATCTCCCCATGCTTATATGAGAGATATCAGAGTCATTTCTGTAATTTCTATATGATGCGATTACAATTATGTTTCTTGTGACAATCCAACATACAACATGAAAGAAATAACAAAAAGTAGTATTCACACCAGACGGAGATTTATTTCGGAAACCCTTATGGGAGAAAACCCACTAGCAAAAGGATAGTGACAATTGTATTTGCCAGAAACAACATACAATAGAATAAGTCTCTTGCAGAGTGTCTCAATCTGCAAACTATATTATACAACCTCACAATCATTCCTTAGAGCATCACACCACGATCAGGCAACCTCTTTCCTCTCTTCGTTCCATCCACACCAACAGTTAGATATAGATGTTGAATCATCCTTATGTAATTCCACCAATCACAACTGTCTTAACTACCCCTCATGGAATACCAACAATCACACAGCCATTTCATGGCTATACCATGACACCAGTATACCGCACAGTATACTAAACATGACTTATCCTTTGGATAATCACTGCATATGATTTGCCACTGCCACTCACACTTGGTAAAGACTGTTTATCATTTATACCTAAACCATATACATGTCTTATTGCACCATAGCCAAACACCAACTATGGCTAGCAGTAGTAGATACAACTCGTTAATTGTTCCTAGCCAATTGTGATACTGCATTGTGATACTGCTGAGCATCCTCTAGAACATCCACATGCTCTTAGATGTTGCTGCATCAGCATGTACTCCAATGCTGCCACAAGTGCACCTGCACTGTCATACACACTCCAGTAACTACTTAGACCAAGATCTAGGCATTGAGTTCTCAACTAGACACCTTGCAGTTGCAACCATTGCAACAATGAGCTCAAACAAGCTTCCATGCTATACCACAATGTCTAAAAACTTACCATAACTCACACATGACTTCTTGTAGCCGATTCCCAGTCTGCAATCAACCACTTCAACATTCTCTTCAAAGAGGAACTCTATGCAACTGAATAGCACACCAAAGTTTCAACAGATATAGTAGACAGTAAGGTTTATCCAAAAACTTCCAAAATCATTAATGCATGGATATAAAACCAAGACTTTACAGTCAAGAAAACATCCCTGCAAGACCATAAAGTTAACCAATAAAACTCAGATGTTGACTATAACCCAATTATTTGTGAGCCAGCAGTTATAAGAAAAGCTATAAACATGGTGTATTTATTTAGATTGCATGGGTGCTTGGGTACAGGTACAGAGCATAAAGCAGAACCCCAAAAGTTGGATATACAGCTGTGTATAATAAATTACATATCAATAAATACATTCATACATACGTTCATGTATATGTATCTATTCATGCATTTCTTTTGGTTTTTTATTGTCTTTTTACTTTTTCCTTTACAACCTTTTAAGTTCATGATTTTTTACCTTCATATGCATTTTTATGTGGAACACACTTTGTAGGGACTGCAGTAAAAGTTGGGGTGCAGTTATAAATCAGAGGGCGTCACCTATACATATTGAGTGCATCATTGCATGATTCACAGACACATCTACCTAACAGGTGAGAGGACCATATCAAATGCCACCCAAAAGTTATTGGACATGTACACTGAAACATTGGTCTCCCATCCATAGTTGCAAAACTTGCCAGGTACTCACAAAACATTGGTCTCCCATTATATGAAAGATGCAAATGTCTCTATAGTTTCCGTGTAATAAACAGCATGGAGAAAAGTTCTGACTGGAAATAAATTAAATTATTCTAAAATGTACTGTTTGGGGTGTTATGCTACATTTGAGATAATTTAACTTTAGACTAGAACCAATATCTTTTCTTCATTAAAGAGTTGGATAGGCAGCATAAAAAGGTCATGATGGGACCTGAAGCAAAATGAGAAAGCAGAAATAGCAATTAAAATTATGAATTTAATAATTTTCGGAAAACTGGTGGAAAGAAAAGCTGATGCATTTAACAGAAAGCATTGTTATACCGTGAACAGGCCACAATAAGCCTTCCCAAAGTTTGTACCTAATTACAAATTCCATGGAAACAGAACAAAAATATTACTTAGTCTCAAAACTCATTTCTGCGGGCACTCTGCATAGAAACAATGTACTACAGTAATCTGTGAAAACAAATGAGGATGTTCCCCATACACACTGGATGCATCATTGCGTAATGCATAGCCACATACACCTAACAGGCAAGAGACCATCTCAAGTGCTACCAAAAGGTTTTTTCATATGTACACTGCAACACCAGTCTCCATCTATATGAATGATGCAGAAGCTTCTATAGTTTGCGTGCAATAAAAAGCATGGAAAAATGTTGTGACTGGAAATAAATTAAATGATTCTAGACTGTACAGTTTGTGCTACATATGGGACAATTTTGACATTGAAATAAAACCAATAGATTTTGTTCTTAATAGACTTACAAATAATAGGGCAGTATAAGAAACACATAATGGAACCTGAAGCAAAATAAGAAAGCAGAAATAACAATTATGAATTTTATAGTTTTGGAGCAACAATTGAACACTAGTAGAAAGAACTGATGCATTTAGCAGAAAGCCTTTATTATACTGCATGCAATCTGCAATGAGCCTTCCCAAAGTTTGTAATTAATTATCAATTCCAATGAAAGAAAACAAAAACAAAATTTAGGCACGAAACTCACTTCCGCAAGCACTCGTCATAGAATCCATATACTTGTGTAATCTGTGAAAAGTGAAAAAAAACAATACAAGAGGCCAGTTTAGCTCACTTTTTAAAACTAAAAGGTAATTAAAAACAAAAAAATATTAATTGTGTTGTAATTCATCCACCTGGCTCTTCACATATAATCAAGAATATCAACAGAATTTAAATGGAACAAACTCACAAAGAGTTATGTTATTCAGAACCATAAATGTAACAAAACTATATAAAATTGTTATTAGAGTGTTTAGCCTTTTCCATTTATAACACAAACCTGACGACTCTCGTGGTTTCCTCTTAAAATGGTGATTCGTTGAGGATAACGGACCTTCAACGCTACTAGAAGCTGCACAATAAGGTTACCAATGAGTTTAAGGGCATCACAACCTGAAAACGAGCTCTTGACTGAATGGTTGCAAAAGTGCCCCATCACTTAGCAACATTTAAGAGAACATGTAACAACGAAATGACAAATATGCTCTAGAATATGATTGCAACTAAACCTTGGGCAAGACCTGGATGTCTTTTTAAAAGATGAAATATTAAAAAAATAGAATGGCCCAGAAAACACTTGGGTTACAAGTTCTAGCAGGCAATGAGAACTAATAGATCAGGTCTTACATAATCATAAACGGAAGAACAACTCCATCTTGTCTTTGAAAGTAACGTTGGTGAGATATTCAAAAAAGTAAGTAGAAAAGCAGTTTTGTACTCTTTGCATAGAGAGTTCAAATGATATTACAAATAATATTTTTTTACAGAAGAGAAAACATCCCAAAGATTACTCTAAAATATTATTCACTGTATAGAACACCCCACTCTCAGACACAGCAATATGTGCTATATTCAATAAAATGAAATTAGTTTAAGCAGTATCATATAATGGCCATTTCACTTTCATCTAAACTAACTTAAACAAATCAGATATAATCACTGTAAAAGAAAATTAAAATAACTCGAGCAATATCACTCAATGCTCTACTTACAGTGACAGTTTCAACTGAATAGTATCCACGATCAACATAGTCGCCCATGAACAAGTAATTGGTGTCTGGACACTACAAACAGAAAAATTCGAGGTGAATTTTAAAAGTTAATGTGTATATAATAACTAAAAGTACAATATAACATGCTTGAAACTGTTCAAAGCATAAATGGAAGAAACAAACTAAAAAATTATTCCAAAATTATTCAGAATGGAATATAGGTGGGGGCAGCACAAGAAATATTAAAAGATACAATTCAAGTTCATCAAACTAGAGGATACAGGACATAATTGTAATTCTGTACTACTAGAAATACAACTATATAATGAAATGAAATAAAGTGACAGGTTTATATATTCCCAAGATTCATCTTAACTTAAATCTAGCATGTGCCAAGTGATAAGTTCATCTTGATTCATAACAATAACCATCCATGGATCCAAAAGACCACATCTATAAACTTTCACCATGGTATGTACAGGCTTTCTCTTTTATGAAGCCAATCCTGAATTGATCTTATTCTATGCTCCATGGGTACACGTCCTGGCTTTTTTCCCTCATACCCGTACCGTACGGGTACGGTACGGGGACAGCCAGGACACGTCCCCCTACCCATCCCTTTTTGATGCCAAGAATAGGAAACATTTCTGAAACATTTTTTGAAGTTTCACATGACTTAGGGGACGGCTAGCCATACTCGATACAGCCAGGACGTCCCTCGACTGTACCAGGTACAGCTAGCCATCCCCTACGGCCCAGTGCTTATTTAGATGTCTTTTTTTAAAAACACACTTGTTGAAAGGAAAAAAAAAAAAAGGCATGGGCTGGCCCACAAGGCCCCCCCATGCCTTTTAACTAAACCTAAACCTATTATATGCCACAAAATGAAAAAAAGAACCTCATTTCTACATTTTCATTTTGAGTTGAAGGAGAGCAAGAGACGAGCAGCAAGCTAAAGAAGAGAACAGCAGGTTGAAGAGGAGCTTAGGGCATCATTTCCACCATATTAGAGGTATGTTTTCATCTTTCTTTTGTATTTCCAATTTGTTTTTAAATTTTTCAAGTTTTTCAACACATAGGAAGGGCATTGTGGGTTTTTTTTTTATTTGAACTTGCAGCTCTTTGAAATCAGAATTTTTTATAAAAAACAATCATGAGCAGCAGTGGTAGTGATAGTGAGGATGTTCAAGTTCAAATGCAAGAAAGAAGTAGATCTAGAAGTATGGCAAACATTGGGGGGTGTTCAGAGAGTGGTAGTGGAGCAGGGTCAGCAAGTTCAAACCCATTTGATTGTCCATCCCAACTCCTCAAAACCTATGCAAAAGGCCCATTTAACCCCAAAAAGCCTCTATTACAATTTGCAACAAGAGTTGACAAAGATAGGAAAAAAAATTCGGGAGGTAGTAGAATATGGGAGTGTCATTTGTGTGGCAAACAATATAGGGGCAGCTATACGGTAGTTTATTGCCATCTTTTGTGGATAGGTGGTCAAGGGGTGAAAGGTTGTAGAAAAATAACCCAAGCTGAAAAAATTGAGGCAACTAGATTGCATATGGAGGGGGAGGCATTAGGTAAAGGGGTTCCAATGGAGAATTTCCAAACTAGTGCGGCAATGCCTACAAGATTAGTGGATGTTGCTTCTCATGTGGGAGAGGGTCCTACTAGGGGAACAAAGAGAGGTATGAATGTTGCTGATGTGTTTAATGTTGCAGTACGAGGTGGGGCTGATTCCTCTATTGCTAAGTTTTTTTATTCTAATGCCATACCATTTAATGTCTCACTTAGCCATATTTTAAACAAATGTGCAAAGATATTATAGCTGTTGGTTCCTCCTATGTTCCACCTGGAGAAACTAAGCTACTTACCACACCACCCTTCTTGATAGAGAGTACTCCAAGGTGAGTATTTTGATGGAGGATATGAGACTAACATGGATGAGAGATGGCTGCTCCATAATCATGGATGGGTGGACTGATATCAAACATCAGCCACTCATCAATATTATTGTCACTAATTCAGCAAGCTCTTATTTTCTTAGAGATATAGATTGTTCGGGGAAAAAGGAAGGATGCAACCTTCCAATTTCAGATTTTGAGAGATGCCATTGAGGAGGTTGGAGCCTCTAATGTTGTGCAGGTAGTAACCGATTCAACCCGTGTGTGTAAATTAGCTAGATTGATGGTGGAGAGTGTTTATAAGCACATTTTTTGGACCCTTGTTGTGTGCATGCATTGAACAATACCTTGAAGGACATTGGAAAGATGGATTGGGTTAAGGCAGTGGTGTCAAAGGCTAGAGATGTGCAAATGTTCATTTGCAAACATCACACTTCACTTGCTTTATTTAGGACATTTTCAAGGAAGGAATTCCTCAAGCCTGTGGAGACTAGATATACCAGCTACTTCATTTTATTAGAGAGGATGATTGAGGTCCAAGAGGCTCTACAATTAATGGTAGTCAATATAGAGTGGGGTAGATGGCATGAGTCATGTGCATCGGAGGGAAGAAGTGTGAAACAAAAAATCCTTGATGATGACTAGTGATCCACAATGAGGTAAGAAAATTGGCATTGCTGATTTTATTATTTAATTCTTAATCTTAAAATGTTAATTTAATTCTAAGTTTCTAACTCGTGAAACATGTCCATTCTTTTTGATGATTTTAATTTTTGTAACTTGTTTGCACTTGCAGATTTTTTTCCTCCTTCATCCAGCCTATTGTGCAAGTGATTGCATATGTTGATACTGACTCTCCTAGCCTTGGAGAGATTTATGAGACCTTTGATAACATGCTTGGACAAATCAAGCAAGCAATTCATAGCAGGGACCATACTTTGGGATTTTATGAGGAGCATCTTAGGCCCATTGTGACGCGACGGTGGGACGTTATGAACACCCCACTTCATATGGCAGCCTATTCTCTCAATCCCAAATGGTATGCACCGAGACCTAGGAGAGTGCCACCATCTCATGATGAAGAAGTGAAAGAAGGCTTCACGAGGGCCCTTACAAAAATGTATTCTTCAGAGGAATGTACTATACTTCACACACAGTGGCTTGCATTTGCAAATCTTCGTGGTCCAACCTTCGGCAAACCAGAGGCAAGGACAGATAGAGCTACATTGACTCAAACCGACCCTATTGGATGGTGGACGTGGCATGGGAAGGATGCATCGGAGTTGAGAGTACTTTCCATTCATCTTCTTTCACAGGTTGCCAATTCCTCTGCTACAGAGAGGAATCGATCCACATATAGCTTCATCCAATCAGTCAAGAGGAACAACCTTACCTCTAGATGATCGGAGAATTGGTGGCTATACACAATGCTTTGTGGCTACAGGATCGCCAATCTACTGAGTATCGTCAAACTCCAGCCTTACGTTGGGATGTTAATCCTCAAGATGCTATGCAAATTAAGGAGGATGCATAGGAGGGATTGGTTGGGGTTCCATTGGTTGAGGCAGCCCCTTCTATTGGCACTAACACTAACAATGACTCAAACTTGAGCTCCAATGGCAATGCTGATTTAGACCTACCATCTACTGATTAGGGACAGCCATATATTTTCTTAGTTTTATGTTTATGTCATTTCATAGTTGAAACTTGGAGCCTTTAGGCATTTTTGTTATAATTATCACTCTTATATTATATGTATGCACATTGATAATGGAAAGCATTTGAATTTGTTAATTTGTTTGTCGATTCTCATGTGAAATCTCAATTCAAGTATAATGATATGTATTAAGCTTATACAATGTCTATGATGAATGCTTTATCAATGTTATGAACATTTGAAATTTCTCTATATATTTTTTTAAAAATCCTATTTTTTTATCAATTGTCCCCTAGAAAATGGCCCAAAAGTACCCCCATACCGAAAACTCACCCCACCATCCCCTACCATCCTCGTCCCCAAAACCCCATGGAGCATAGATCTTATTCCATAGATAATTTATACTTCTTCGCACCAACCAGGAGAAATATAGACAAATTGGTTTCTCCATAGATTAAGTTAATCCAGAGATGTGAGAGTGATAGGTGCAAGCATTTCACTTGCATTCCACATGTTGGGAAATACTGTCCACACTCTAATGTTGAATCATCCCAGCTATAAAGCAAACAACGCTAGGACTCTCAACAATTGAAAACACCTATAAGCTCCCAAGAGGGAATGGGTGATAACCATGGCTCACCCATGAACCGATAAGTTCAATTGATCTCCACTTTCTAAATGGATCAACTATTTATGGATAGCTGACTCCGCTCTTAGCATTTCTTCACTGTCTTACGCAGCAGAGGGCTGATTGCTTTGTTATAGGCATGCTAATGTAGACTTATCCCAGCTAGAAAGCAAACTATGCTAGGGCTATCAGCAATTGTAACACCTGTAAGCTCCCAAGAGGGAATGGTTGATAACCATGAGTCCCCCATCAGATGTGATCAATCTCCACTTTCTGAATGGAACAACTATTTATGGATAGCTGTCTCCGCTCTTGGCATTCCTTCATGAAGTGCCTGCCTTCTCCAAGTCTATCACCTCAACATCTCAAAGATGCAAAGGTTCATTCTACTTCCAATCTAATGGTTCATTATATATTGCCCCATAGTTCAATTACATAAAAAGATAGTCAATTTGTCTTCTCAATGCTTCGCTGGGAGAAGCTAATTCCTTTGGCCCAATCATTGGAAGACACTATATCCATGTTCCCAGTCTAGTAGACTGGTAGAGGTAGACACAAGCAGAGATAGCCACAGTGGGCTGCCCTACCATAACTACTAACTAGCTAACCCTATCATAGCACCATGGGGCTGAACTAAACAACTATAGTAGCAGGGTGGGGGGCAATTTAGTTTAGTTTAGTTTGGTATGGTGGCCCCTATATTGGTAGAGGCAAGGCCTCCCCTACCTCATGTTAACATACAAAATAGAATCAACTATAGTTGAGTCGGTTCTACACTATAGTTGACAATCCCTGTCCCATATAATGGCCCTACCCTCTATAGTGCAAGGGACAGATTCTATACATAACATGCGCACATCACCCCCCCCCCCACCCCAATGCAACTGTAGTTTTGATTTGAGTCTTTTGGTTACCTCTTGGCATATACCAAATAAATGTTGAGGCATGAATGCATAAAGCTTTCCAAAAAAGTTTTTATATTATTACTACTTACATAAGATACCTCGCCTCCCCACACACCCCAAAAGGCCAAGTTGATGTGGGTGTAGAATGTGTCGTAACAAAGAAGGCTTAGATCAAGGATGTCTTTGAGACAATGAATTCAAGGGTGTGGCTGTTTAGAATTTCAAGTTCAAAGAAGTGTGGTAAAGTCCTATAAAAGCACAAAGTCAAATCAATATTCTTAAGAGCTGTATAATCCCAAATAGCCAGGTAACTAATCATAAACCGTTAAAATTTGAACATTTACTGTCTTATATTGTCCATAGACAAGCAGCATATCGACACTATATAACATTTTCCATACTATCCTTTAAAAAATCTTACAAAAGAGGTAAGCATTTACAAGAACAGGCCAAATTTATATCCATACAATATTACTCCTCAAAATTTTTGAAATAGTCACACATTTCTACAAGACATATAAGTATATTTTGCATAATTGTTTCAGAATCTCGGTTATCCATCAGAAAACTTTGAAACCAGAAATTCTTCTCAGCTGCTTGAAATTAGATAATAACTTCATGTTTTTGCATTCACCACACTTGCAATTATATGTATCCACACACAAAATAGGAATAAGAGAAAAACTAGTAAAATGAAGCTACCTTTCCCCCAATTCGGAAGAGTTCTGCAAGATCATGAAATTGACCATGAATGTCGCCACATATTGTAACAGGACACTTCACTGGCTGTAAAAAAAACACAATCATCACATAAATTAAATTCTCTAGTTGGATCCATTCATGCAGCAGACAAGTAAATATTAAGCAACGTAAACATAACCATACCATCCCCAAGCAAAATATCTGAAATTAAACTATCACTCTTCTGTCCATTGGACTGGAAACGGTAACCTTGGCCGCTATCATGACCCCAAAAACTATACATTTATACAACATGGACCATTCCATCTACAAAAGTAATTTATATTTGGTCCATGTGAAAGTGATTGCTCAATAATTTGCATAATAATGTCAATGATATGTAACAAGACACTTCACTGGCTGTAAAAAAAACACAATCATCACATAAATTAATTTCGCTAGTTAGATCCATTCATGCAGCAGACAAGTAAATATTAAGCAACGTAAACATAACCATACCATCCCCAAGCAAAATATCTGAAATTAAACTATCACTCTTCTGTCCATTGGACTGGAAACGGTAACCTTGGCCGCTATCATGACCCCAAAAACTATACATTTATACAACATGGACCATTCCATCTACAAAAGTAATTTATATTTGGTCCATGTGAAAGTGATTGCTCAATAATTTGCATAATAATGTCAATGATATGTAACAGGACACTTCACTGGCTGTAAAAAAAACACAATCATCACATAAATTAATTTCTCTAGTTGGATCCATTCATGCAGCAGACAAGTAAATATTAAGCAACGTAAACATAACCATACCATCCCCAAGCAAAATATCTGAAATTAAACTATCACTCTTCTGTCCATTGGACTGGAAACAGTAACCTTGGCCGCTATCATGACCCCAAAAACTATACATTTATACAACATGGACCATTCCATCTACAAAAGTAATTTATATTTGGTCCATGTGAAAGTGATTGCTCAATAATTTGCATAATAATGTCAATGATATGTAATGTTATTTGCTGGTGGAAAACTGAAGACTGCATATTATATAAATTTACATGACAACAAAAAGCAAGTTTACAGCAAGCAAGTTTGAGCCAAGAAGATAAATAATTCAAATTGTGCTCTCCATTACCACTTTCTGTTGCAAGCACATTATGTTTTCAATTATCTGAACTTAAACAATGCCAGCAGATAGGTTCAGAAGTGATCGGGTACATGGTTGGCTGATACACAAGTTCCATCATACAGACAGCATAAATGACAAAAAAACATTTGCATTGTGTCATAGAAAATGTATTGTGTTTACACGACACTTTCAAGCAGATTAGCAGATGATTATGAAAATTTCAAAATAATCACATTATGTGGATAAAAGATCACCCACAGAAAATGCTTAAAATCCGTCCAAATAGAGTTAAGTTTTCTCATTTCTATGTATCACCTCAAATCGTATTTGTTATTACAATAAGCTTAAATTTGGATTTTTCCTCTCCTAGTAGAAATTCTACAAATCATCAATTTCATTATCTTTCCAACATTAAAATATGTTCCTATTTACTAGCTCCCTGTTAACAGATAACTTAAGCAATAATGTTATCACTGTATAGGTGTTTAAGAGAGCATCGTAATTCTGCAATTTTATAACCATTGCTATATTTAAAATTTTGTTTATGCTCATTCCACACCTCCTTATTCTACAACCCCATTAAGATTATAACATGCCAAGCCATTCATTCCAAACAACAGACATGCTTATCCAAAGAATAATCTACTTCCACAGCTTTCTCGGAATTCCCCTCCCCCACCCTCCTTATCTAGGACCTTTGAAAGGACTGCAATGCTGATTTTCACAGCGTCCATTCATTGCAAATCAAGCTTTAGGTGTTTCAATAACTTGAACTTTCTTCATATCTACCTAGACCAACCATCATGAAAAATAACTAACTTCATATTACTCTTTTAGCTTCACACAAGCTACCATAAATTTCTAGTCATGTTTGTTTGGTCAGATTTAAAAATTCATATTTTTATCCCTAGATAGCAACATTTGGATATTTCTCTACAAGAAGTTACACATTCCTCAAATGTTATTCACACTTGGTGTGTACATAATACATACCGAAGGTGTTTGAGTGCCTGCACGCACACATACTCACACACGCAAATTCATCCATGCACATATTGATATAGCCATCCTGTTAAAGCCTTTCAAAGCATATTTTACTGAAGAGTTTTGTAGGTTTTAGTCTTATAGCATGGCTTTTGTATGTTCTAGATTTATAACATTACTAGTTAACACATTTTGGACAATTGACAATGCTTCCTAGTGCCATGCCACAAGACCAAGATGGCACCTACTCATGTTCCATAGGATCTTGAACTTATCTACAGAACACATGGCTATGGCCTATGGAACAAACCTTTTTTAAGTGTATTAAGAAATGGAGTCTGGAATGTGCATCAAACAACTGACTTCCTCATGCAACCACTTTGTACTAAATAAGATACATTTTATAAGGAATACTTCCCAACTTACAAAAGATGTCAGTGCATTAACCGAAATTTCAACATGTTTTAACTTTTATTGCATATGAAGAGGACTAATAAAAGGAATTCTAAGTTCTATGTCTACAGCAACTCGTGAAAAAGATGGAGTACACACTCATTGTCTCCAGGGAATTCTAACATAGCCTTAAACTGCTTAAACCTAAGAAGGAAAGGAAAAGGACTGTTTCTTGGATTACCCTTATACCAGCTACCCATCTTCTACTAAGTTTTGAAATCAAATTCATGTTTGCAATAAGATGTTATAAAATATTTTCAAATTTGAATAGTCACAGAAATGGGTCATCATACAAGAACTCAAATCCCAAGAGTACTTAAGCAATTTCAGAAGCCAACATTTTCACACAAGATTTTACTTCAATAAAATTCCACAATTCTTTTTACAACACACCCTTAAAACCAAAGAAAGAATCAAGAAGAGAACTAAACCAATACGAAGATTCACAGTGAATCCACATTCAAAATCCTTTTCTATATCAATAACAGAAAATATAAATACACACAAAATATATAAAAAATAACACCTAAAGTGAATCCACATTCAAAATCCTTTTCTATATCAATAACACAAAATATAAATACACACAAAATATATAAAAAATAACACCTAATGCTATAAAGTACAAGTAACCGAAAATTTATATTTCACATGTTATTGACTAAATTAAACAAGGCACACCTGCACATTACTTTCTTCCATTAGAATCTCCTTGGCTTTGTCACATAATCCTCGAACCTGCAACCATGAGAAAAACATTCTGAAAATATATTTTGTTTGATCTATTTACTTATATTTTTTCAGTAGAAGTGCATACAATACTAAAAAATTCTGAAACATGAGGGGCAAATAAATGGTAAAGCACCATCATGGCTAAAGAAATTATTATAATTTATTAGTACAACATCTAAATAGCAAAACAATCTCAAATACCTTGAGCATGTTCTCATGTCAAATAAGGGTTTCCTTCTCATTATTTCAAGTAAGATCCATTGTTGGAGTTTACCTCATCCACATGAGACATCTATTAAAGCCATTTAATAGTTTCACAATGCTGGATAGCAGAACTGCAACAACTAATATGCAAAGTATATCATCCATAACTTTATCTTCAAAGGGAAAGTCTATCAGAAACTCAATAAAAATGATTCTCCATTATGGATGTTTCTCATCGTGTCAGCAAAATAAAGGAAAAAACCATAAAAGATCGCCTTGCATATATATTACCCATAACAGTGAGAGGTTACTTTTTCCCAAAGCAAATGCTATTCCAAGGCCTAATTCTTCCAGAAAGTCTTGACATCCAGCAAAGGAATATCTAGCCAAATTAATGCTCTAGCCGGTAATTTTTCCAGAGATGCAACATTTGAAAGACTAAGACATTTCTAAACCACAAGAACAAATCTCTTTAAACAACACAAGAGACAGCCAATAAGAAACGTCTATGTAAATGACCTTGGATAGTTCTTTCATGCACGGATCATAATAAAATGCAAGAAATGCAAACAAATAGTCAGTCACTCCATGTTCCCACAAGATTTCAGCATGCTTAAATGAAACACACTTCAAATTTATACTCCAAAGCATTGGTATTTGTCGTCATTGGATGCACACCCAAACTTATTCCTCAAGACATACTGTCATTCATAAATGCCAATTTCTTTAGTTCATATATCTAAAAAATGCTGTTTGTGATTTTAGTAATTGTATGACTATGGACAACCCAAATTGAGGAAACTAAGTTAGGTGTTTCAAAAATATCCTCAAACAAACAAATCTCCTTCAATGAAATTTAATTTAATGTTTTTTCCCATAGAAAGAGGTACTTATTCAAAATGGTTTTTATTATTAGCAGAAAAAAGGGATTTATCCTTTCAAATAAGTATGCAGAGAAAACAAGAAACAGAAGAAAAGTAATAGATTGTTTATTTAGGAATCTTATATGTACATCTAATAAAAATCATGAATGAGAAAGCAGCTGATATAGTGGATTTTATACATTTGTTTGAAGGTCCTCAGAGATACTAGTTTTGCATGTTAGAATAAACTTGGAGTTGCAACCAAAAGGCCGCACAATGTTTTTAGTATCAGGAAAAGAAAAGGATGTGTCCTTTCAACAAAGTATGCAGAGAGAACAATAAAAAGAATAGATTTCACAGATTGTTTGTTTTGGAATCTTATGTGTAAGTCTATTTAAAATCATGAATGAAAAATAAGCTGATATGGTGAATTTTATACATTTTTTTGAAAGTTATATTAGGTGCTTAGTTTGCATGTTAGAATAGACTTAGAGTTGCAACCAAAAGGCCCCACAATGAGGAATCACCATCCTGCAAATAGTCAATTGGTTCCTTGATTTTAGGGACAGTTTATGTGCAGAAACAATTCAGAAATAATTGTAAAAACACAAAAACATGTCCTTTTCATATTGTGTCATGTCATATAGACAAGCATTCAGCACTTGATTGTTTAGGTTCTGAAATCACAAGCATGGTCAAATGAGTTTACAGTGCAGATTAAACACAAAAAATAAAGTAATTTTTTATCCACCATCATTAATCAAAATTCGAGTCTTAAAAATTTTACACAAACATAAACTACCGATTGATAAAATATATAAACTAAATCCCTGTTTATATTTCTCCCCTAGAAAACTTCTCTATAACTATGTTGTGCATAAATTGTTTACTAATTTTTGGTCAAGTCGCACATTTTCATTATCCTTACAATATTATTAACAAGGAAAAGACCTAAGCCATTCCTTAACTACTAGATACTACAGGGAAACAACTTCTATCAAAGTTTTCATTGCATTACTTTCTAAAAACTTTGCCTTTGTTCTCTGACAACCCTTTTTGGCAGCTTCCTTAAATGTCTGATTGTTAATTGGAAGATAAGAAAGTTAAGCAGTTTGCACATCAAACTACTGATGGAGGCAAGCATACAGTATTAAAAATGTGGAGAATACAGTAACAGCCTTGACCATGGCCAAAAACCATTTCCAAAAATTCACATAGAAATGTAACATATTATTCCCATTTCAAACCACATTGACATTTGACTACTAAAAACAGGTATGCGGTACAATAGTTGTAGAAATCCAGTAACTGCAATGACTGGCTCCAAAATTCTCCTATTTTTTTATTTGAAATTGTATTGTTGCATTAACCAGAGCATTTGATGCTTACAACAATGTGACATATAACCCAATTCGGGAAATAATTGAGGAAAGGGAACAATACCAACAATTATGACTTAAAATAAAACTCCAGGCTATTCACGCTAAGGTTCTAGCATACAGTACAACGCTTGTGGCAAACGCAGTAACCACCCTGGACATGATCACAGAATACTACTAAAAGTTTACCATCATTAAAAGCTGTAATGTTCCAGGTTTCCACTTGAAACCACATCAACATGTTACAGCTAAATTATACAGTAAAATTGATGGGGGAAATGCAGCAACCATCTTGACCATGGTTACCAAATTTAAAATACTCCTAAGTTTTCAAAAAATTATATAATGTTCCATATTTCATCTTCTCCAGTTAATGTAAAGGGTTAAGACAACAATTATCTCCTTAAATGACTACATCCATGTTTTTCCTTCCCTGCCGTATATAAAACCCAAAATTTTACTTTCCAATATTTATTTTACATCTTAAATCTTTCAGAATCCATTCCTTCTCATTTGATGGATGCTGTTAGCTTTCTCCTCAGCAAGACCTTGCATAAATATTTCTACAGTGAGCTTCATACTGTTCATCACTTCACTCCTACAAAAAGCAAGCGAGAAAATCTCAAAAAGCCAGATCTTCCTGTCCCAATCACCTCATACAACCATAGATACCGTAAAAACAAAATCCGCTTGATATGCCATGAAGCAAACAAGGTGATGTTCCATATCTCAATTTGAATTTGTATTAATATACCATTAATCTCATGCAGTTGATGTAATCCGCATTATATGCAATAAGTGAACAAGGTCATATTCCATATTTCAAAATGAATCAGCAACAATATGCCATAAATATCATGCAGCCGATTCAGAGAGGCAAGCCAACAATTATCTCCTTAAAAATATCCATCCGTATTTTTCCTTCCCTACCTTACCCAAAATCCAAGCTTTTCCTTTCTACTGTCACAATCCCAACATTTTGTGTCTACTGTTGATATTTTGTTTCATTGATTCTTTCACAAAGCTTTCTTTCTCATTTACGGATGTTGTTGAATTCGCCACTTGCTGGATCCAGTGTGTTTCTCAACAAACTTAACTACTGTCCATCCCTTTCCACATAAAAGAACGAACAACAAGAAAATTGGATGCCACTGTCCCAACCAACCCATACAACCATGTAAACCATAAATCTTCATAAGACACTACTGCAATCTGTGTTGCAAAAACAATTAGCACTCCACTATTTCCCTGTACTCCACAACTTCTATTTTCCACAATCAGTAAATGCCACTGGCGACTTAACCCTAACGAAAGTTGGTTAAAACAGTTCTCAAAGGCTATACTACAAAGTTTGATCCACTAGTTTAACTATAGACCAAAGAGAATCACGCTTTACAAGAGATCGATAGATACAACACTAAATCCCAGTAAATCCTTAGCAGCGAAGACTCGATACACTAGCACAATACAGTTTGCAAAATTCGAACCAAGTTTAACCATTAGCAAAAATAACGCTACTTCGCAGATCAAACCCTTACCGCTACACTGAGAAGAAAGAACGTCGAGTAACAACAAACTGCAAGCCCTGTTTAGCATTACAGAATAAAACCAAAAAACAAAATCCCTAAACGGCCTAACTAGTAACAGATCGGGTTCGAAGACTCTAAATTTTTTGAACCAGATCGTCAGAGGTTCGAATCACGCTGGATCTGCAGTCTACAAACACAGTGCGTGGCCCAAAGGCAACGCCTCTACACGTACCAGACAGAAAAAACATCAACAACCCTACTAAACTTCCCAAAACGCTCCTCGGCTACCTTCGATCGCAGGTCGGAGAAAAATTACAAAAGAAAAATTCAATCCAAGACGGCAGACAATGCTTAAGAAAAAAAAACTACGGAATCAGGGCAAAGAGTTAACTCGCCTCTTGCTCGGATAAGGGCTTGCACTGCATGAGCTGCTCAATGTGTAAGTCGAGCTGACCGAAGCCGCCATTAGAGGAAACCGGCTCCACGCTCATTTTGTCCTGTTAAATCAAATATTATGCTTATGCCTTTGCCTTGTGCCCTCTCCGAGAATCGAACCCTTCCTCCTCTTCTTCTTCCCGTTGTGGTCCGTTCTCCCACTGCAGCCGCGCCCCGCAGCTTTGCAAAAAATTAATATATGTGGTACGTATTCTATTTGCTCTCTCCCCTGCTTTACTTTCTTTTTGGTTTTAGCTGCATAATTATTTATTTGTTGTTTTCTAAATGTCATTAAATATGGCGAGTGTTGGAGTTAACGGCAGGTCATGGACTATGTCCGGTAACCGGGGAAGGGTCGGGAAGTTTAGAGATGGCCACGTGTGTGCCACGTCAGTGATGTACGTGGTGGTCGTGGAGTGGCTGCGTGGGAGCATCTAAGGACTCTGTCTTTGGAAGTGCACGACAATACCTACGGCTGCATCGCCTCTTTTAGCGCAATGTATTGATGGAGATGGATTCGACACCAAGCCAATGTGTGAAATTTTATTTTATTTCTTTTGGGTGAGAAGTTGTTTGGCTTCGGCATAAAGACAAAACGTATTAATTCGTGAGGTTGTGTCATGGCGTGGAAAAGATTGATGGGATGGGTTTTGGAGGAACCGTTAGGAGCGAGAAGAAGACTCACCTCAAAAATGGTTGATAAGGTTATTTTTTATTAAACAATTTTTTTTAAGTAGTTACGAGGGTTGCCAAGGAATTAGGTAGAAATTTACAATGCCAATTACTTAAGTTAATTGAGAAATGTTATGTTGAGACTTGTGATGGTTTGGGTAGTGATTTTGTATTATTATTTATTGGTTTTTTCTATTGTTTTTTTTAAATGATATGAAGTTATTTTTTAGTGAGTTTTGATATTCTTTCATAATTACAAAATTCTAGTATGATTGTTGAATGGACTATTGTTAATTGTTAGCTAGATTATTCTAAAGTTAAAAGTATATATATTATTAAAAAAAATTATGTTATTTTAGTTTGATGTTTTGGATGTATGATATTTGTATATAATTTAATTATTTTGACACATTTATTGATCCAATATTTAATTTATAACTTAAACTTGTAAGATGTTGATGCAGCCTATCATAGCATAAAGTTGGCTAGAGACAAGGGGATCTCAAAGCTATGGATCGAAGGGGACTCCCTTAATATTGTGAATTGTCTTAGGAAGGGTTCTCCCCCCTCATGGACTATTGAAAATTTCATTTTGGACATCGTTGCTTTGATTCAGGATTTTGATGAAATATATATTTCTCATGCTTTTAGAGAGGCGAATCGTGTGGCTAATTGGGCGGTGAATCTTGGGGTGATGTTTGCAAGGCATTGGGAGGAAAATGATGTCTTGCCCTTTGAGTTAAGTAATCTGCTCCATAATGACAAATCTTAGTACTTTGACGTTGGTCATCTCCTCGACCATAGGAATGCGTGGGTATCATGGTTTTTTCTAATTGATTAGACACTTCGCGCAAGTGATGTTTATTAAAAGTTGTGGGCATTCAAATCTGAGTTGCATAAGCCTCTTTTCCATTATTGTTCTTAGTATTGTTCTTGGCAGACACACACGCTTTTTGGGTGTTCATTTCCCCTTCGCCTTATTGTTTATATGCTTTTGTGTGTGGTTTCTTTCTACAATTGCAAAGCTTTCGATGATGGGTGAGGATATATGCAGAACGGAACCGCTTTCATGTGACGACTTCAAGGCTAATGTCGATGTTTATGCTATCCTACAGAAGGGAGGGGTGACCCCTTTATGGAGAGGTTGCATGGCTTTAAGATCAGCATTTCCAAAGACTTCGTTGATGCCTGGCATGGTCGAGTTCTCAGCATGTTTGGAAGGGATACCATGATTAATGAAGATTTCATTACAGAAGTGACTAGGATGTCGATGGAAGGAAGGAAGTTCTATAGAGATAAGAACCTCTCGTAGTTGACCAGGCAGAATTTTCTTTGGGATAGAGAGCATGCTAAAATGGTTAGACTGGATTGTGGTGAGTATGATAGGTCTAAGATTACACCTATCTGGTAGAATGTGGCTATGGTGTTAATGCGGTACTTCACCCTGGATGGAAAATACATGGCACTATATGGTCACCACGTCGTTTTGCTGATCATTTCTAGCATGGTAAGCTCATTTCCTTCCCGTTTTACCTGTTGCTAACTTTGGAGGAAGGAATTTTGAATTTTAGGAAGAACGCTAGAAACCCTTTTCTACATGAGGGCTTGATGTTGCTTATAGTTGATTTTATTAGAGCCAACTATATAGTTGTACTCCATGTTCCCTTGTTTAGAATAAGAAGAGGAAAGGGAGTGGGAAATGTCAGATTGAGGAGGTTGTTGAGAGTGAGGGAACGAAAATTGAAGAGAACTCAGAGGGGTGGTCTGATGGGTACAATACTAACCTTGACTATACGCCCTCATCAGGTGGGAAGAAACCTTCTACTTCTAAGGCCAAACCTTCCCTCCTGCAAGTTAAGCACGAAGTTAAGGAGGTCTGTGAGGAGGTTGTAGAGGAGAGGCTTTATAGTGGTAAGAAGGCCAAGAGTCAGGGTGTGTGCTCTAAGGATATGGGGGATAAGCTTTCAGAGGCAGCTGAGGATATTCAAGTTGGTTTGGCGGCGAATTTGGGAAATTTAAACCCAATTTATAGTGGTGATGGTGGGACCCCTCTTGCTAGTAAGGTGAATGGTGTTGTTAATGTGGACGAGTCTACTCATGAGTCAGCTTCCAAGGATAGGAGCAAGTCCAAGTTTATTCTAGATGTTTTTTAGGATGAGGATCCTCCTGTTGGTTGACATCAAGGCAGAGGTTTGTATTGGGGGGGCATGGACTTTTTGCAGGCTTCGAGTATGGTGAAAGGAGCCAACATTTCTTTTAATTTACTGATGTAGCTGGTTCAAGAGGTGCAGGACCTCCAAAATAAGCATGACACTATCGCTCGGTGCAATATTTCCACTCTTCGTAGTCTTAAGGAGAAGGAATCCATCTTCGATTTGGCCAAGTTGATGAACTCTAGTGTCGATAGTGTGGTGGACGAGTTGGCTAACCTGAAAAAAGACTATGGCTCAAGGTTGGCGGTGCTGGAAAAGAATTACAGGCAGTTGTGTAAGGACATGGACACGATCATTAATCTTAGCAGGGAGAAGTTGGAGGCCTTGGCAGAAGGTCTGGTTCTCCTCAACAAGAAGGAAAAACAAATGGATAGTAGAGGTCTTTTTGGCGATCAAGTGAGTAAGGAGATGGGGGAGAGTGCTAACAAGGAGATGCAAACCACGGACTTAGGTGTTGGGCCAAGTGTGCGTACTCAGAGTAAAACTAAGAAATTCAAAACGGTCCTTAAGCAAGATGTGGATGACATCATGGAAATGCATGATAGGCTGGCATCAAAGGACTTGGAAGTGGCTAGGATACTCAAAGAACTTATCTAAAGGCCTTTTTTTTTGCTCTTTTGTCTTTGTTTTTTGTTGCTAATTTATGTTGATGGTCTATTGATGTCTTTGTAATCAACTTGTTTTTGGTTTCTTGGGTGGGCAATCCACTGCTTTATCTTTGCTACCACTGTTCCTTTTTGTTCAGGGTTTCAGGAACCCTTCAAAACATGTTTGTCGTTAAACATAAACTTAAACTTGTAAAATTATTTTGATTAAAATCTTTACAACTCATTATGTGAGATAGATCACAATAATGATTATATTTTGAACATGATTATTCGTTTTGAATTTTGAATTCTCACATTCCAAGGTAGGATTTGATTATTACCTTTGATGTATGCATGTAAAACTAGCACATGCAATTTTTTGGGTCATGCCAAGTCAAGTTGTTAAGTATTAGATGACATGTTCATTTTGTTATTGATTTGGATGCAATTGAGATGGACGATTGACTAAATTTTGCTAAAGAGACATGTGTGGTTGATCGAGATCAAGATGTGAGCTAAGTGGAAGTTGTATACTTCCACACCTAGGTTCGAGAAGTACCCTCTAAATTTGTAGACCTCTAAAAATTTCAACCTACTTTTTTAACACATTAAGTTGATCAGTAATGAGAGAAAGGGTTGGATTGGAAGCATGTACTAACTTCCTTAATGCTCTACCTATATTCAATCTACCTCCAATTGTTCCAAGGCAAGGAAAACATGAGGGTTTTGCATAGGTTCCTATGAATGTATGCATGTTTGAAACTTTGGTTCCAATGTGGTTGTGATGCTTAGTGTGGATTAAATCCACTCTTTTGAGGAATATGTGCCCTAGTGCTTAATTGGGTGTGGTTGTAAGCTGAGCATCCAACTCTAGTCTCCTTTTTATTTTGCAGCTTTGGCAGATCTCACTTCATGAAATATAGTCTCGCCACAGACACATCGAGCTCCCACACTCACTTGTTACAAACAGCGTCCAACTTTCTTTAAATAGGGCAGCGCCATGGTGCCACATGGTGGCATCGATGCTATCAATACATTCAAGGCAGACAGTTTCAAGGTATGGACCCCAATTTCCACATGGCATCACCATGTGCCTTAAAGAATGAGGAATTCTCTTTACAGTAAAAAGATGTGCCATTGGTTGAAGTCACACGACAGGTCAGACGAAGCACACGTCGACATTTGAAGGTCGTTAAGCATTAAGGTAACGTCATGACTGGGATCTGCAGATCTTATATCATGGTGGCGTCAAAATATTTCCATGATCTGATTTTGTTGTTGAGCTTTCATGATGGAGAACACGCACGAGACAACAAGTGTCTTCAAGGCTCCAGGGGTCAAGTTTTCTTGGCCTCGAGAGTCTCAACCATGCAAAGCAATGAGACTTATTTATTTTGGGAAGATATCATTGTAAGGGGTTTAGTTTTTGGGATTCAGTTGATTCTATTAGTTTAATTTAGATTCCAACTTCAGTTCCTCTCTTGGTAGGATTTTATTTAATTATTTTCCAGAGAGAATAGATTGTAGCTTTTAGTTTTGAAATAGAAATAGCAGCAGTTTATTATTTTCATTTTAAAGGCCTTAACAGGCATTGCCCCTCATGGGAAGGATTAAATATTTTGTATTGTTTCTTTGGGCCTTTATAATTTGTTCTCCCTCAACAATGAAGAGGCTGTGGTGTTTTATGCCAAATTGTGTGAACTTATAATCTATCTTTTTTTTTTATTCCCTATTTTTATAGTATAATCTTTCATAAATAATATAGACTTTAAATCATGTAAGAGCTCTTTTAATTGTATGTGATGTTTGAAATGTTTTGATTTATATTATACAAACAAGTAGTGAGTACCAAAGGTGTTTTCGACATCTCGCCTTAGTTTTATTTTAGTTTTTCCTGGTTTCTCTCTTCCCTTTTCCTCTCAAAGCAATCAAAGATTCAACTTCTAAAATCCCAAAGGTCATTTCATAGACAACAAATTGAGTCTCGCATCTGTGGTAAGAAGGCCAAGAGTTAGACCTTTAAAGCCCCTTTTTCATAATTATCAAGGTGGAAGACCACTGTATCAACACAATCAACATAACCTATACTAGGGAGGGTAGAGGTCTAACCACCAGGTGCAACCTGCAAATCAAATCATCCCAGTCGATACTCCTCTATAAGTTATGATTCCACCAAATCCACATAGGGAGTTAGTCGTCGGCCAAAATAATTTAGTAGATGACTCAAATTCATGGTTTTTCCTGTGCAATGATGTACACACACCCTGAAATTTCCCTAGAGGCAATTTACAACAAAAAGTTATCGAGTAAATAAGACAAGGGAGCACACCTGATGTATCCTCTTATGGATATTAGTTTATGGGTGTCGAGAACGTCATTCTAATGGCCCAGGTGCAGAGTATTTCTGATGCAGTGGGGGAGGTCCTGCAATCACACTTGTCACAATTCCAACCAGCAATTACAATTCCAAGTCACAATTTCATCAAAATCTTATCATTTCATCAAATCAACACTTCCCCTTGTAGCACTAGGGAACCACTTAATCAGGTAACTTTCCACAATCACTTCCTCTAAAACCAAGACTAGATCCATTTTAGGGACCCATTATAATGCTCAACAACATATCAATCAATCTCTTGTGACTCCTTTGTAACAATTTACTCAAAACAAAGATTCTACACCTTTAAGGGCTCAAATTAGCCCTCGTTTTCAAAGGAACCCCTCACTAATTACTTCCAAACTTTGTAAAATCTATTGGGAAGCAATTCACATGTGCCAAAACCAAAGATTCCAATGTCTTTTGTTAGAAATTCTTTCTACAACGCATCAAAACTCAAAACCCTCCTTTCATGCCTAGAAACTAGGGTTTTCATGGAAAACATGTTTCCAAACTTCAAACAAACTAACCACCCTCACAAACAAGTTCAAAAACCTCTTCCTAAGCTTTATTAAACCCAAAACAATGTTTCCCCAATCATATTCTCACTTTAACATATCAAAATCACCCAAATTCACTTGGAAAACACTCTTTTCCAGCCTAGGGCTTCCTGCCCAACATCTTTTTAGACCTCCCCTGCACAAAATTATCATTCCCACACCTTTTTACTATTAGTGCAGACCCATCCCTCAAGTCACAAAAACTACAAAAAGAGGAATGGGTCAAAAAGTCATTTTATTGCCTTACAAACCCTCACAGATGCAAGTTCAGGCTGATGTAGAAAAATCAACAATAATATTTACTAAACCTGATAAAAGTTCTTCAAAATAGATTTAAATGCAAAAATGAACACTATACTACAAAATCCATTACAATTTTAAATCCAAAATTAATGTATGGACTGCACAAGAAGGGAAAAAACAATAAAAATATGGAAAAACAATGCCTTTTAAATTGTTTATTATTTCAAAACTTAAAAAATCATAAATACATTGATGCTTTCCTCCTTTTTATGCTTTTTCCCAGTCAATCCAACCGTTCCAACTTCTACCAACTACCTTTTGAAAACTTATGACCCTTGGTCTTTCAATTCAGCCTTCTTACAACTTTTTAAATTTTGTATTTTTTCCTTAAAAGCAATTTTCCAACCTTTTGCTTACTTTTGAAAACTAAAACTCCTAATCACCTATGAACCATCAAGTATAACCTATTACATAATAAATTGGTCTTATTGACCTTATTTTAATTCAAAACTCCTAATTTCTAAAGTCTAGACCTCAAAACCTTCAATGGGCAAAGCTTATTTAATGGTGCTCATACACCATACACCCCAACTTGAAAATTTTCCCAATCTCTGGGAAAGATCAGTGTGACATGTCCTCTATTATATTCTTCATGAATTTGACTTCCTTCCTTGTCTTCAACTGGTTCATTGTGTTCTTGTTCCTTGTTGCCTTTAACATTCTTAAACTTATCTTCATCTGAAACTTGCTTCTCATTGTCATGCAATACTGTGGGGTGCCTTTCATCTTTCCCAACTTCAAATGTTATCATCTCTCCTTTCTTTCCATTTGTGCTATGACCTCCAACCTTTGTCTTCACTTTACCTTGCTCTCCATGCACCCTCCACTGTCCAATACTCATGCCAACTACCCTTTCCTCATTGCCAACTGTACCATCAGACTTTACTACCTCTGTCAGACCTATAAGTACTTCATTCTCTATCCTTTCCATTGTCAAACCCTCAGTACAAACCTTTATCCTGTTGTCCTCTGTCCTTTCAATCTTGTGGCTCACTGTCCCATCAAGATTCACTGCCTTTTCCTTCTGACAAATCACTATCCTCTTGCCCACTGCCTTATCAATCTTCCAAGACTTTGTTCCAACATCTTCATACTACTTTTTTATTACACCAACCACTATCCCATCACAAACTTCTAAAATCTTTTCTTCTATCCCATCAATCTTAATCCTAACACTTTTTAACTGTCTTTTCACTCCCTTCATTACTGCTACAGGGCACTCAATTGTCCCAATCAACACACTTTTACTATGTTCTTTCCCTTTCAAAGGCTCTCCACCTTTACATTGCACTATGGCAGTCGGAGACACACTACTACTCACTTTCTTTTGCCACACAATAGTATTTTTCATCATGACTGATTGCAGATCACCTTTATGTCTTGTGTTTACTATCCTATCTTTGTCATGCTTTACTTTGGATGCCAAATCTATACTCTTACCTTTACCTTCCTCATCATGCACATACTCCTTTCTCCCTAGCATTATAATCTCACCATATTCTTCTAGACCCTCAACCAATGGAGTTACATGAACTCTCTCCCATCCTTTTCAATTATGTAGGTATTTTCTCTTCCATTATACAAGGCTAGCCTATCAAACTGCCAGGGCCTTCCTAACAATAGATGACAACAACTCATGGGTAGTATATCACAAAGAACTTCATCTCTATATAGACCTATCTAATATTCAACCCTTGCTTGTTCACTCACCGTCAAAGATTGATTTTCACTAACCCATGACACCCTATATGGCCTTTCCCTAGGTACTCTTTGTAAGTGCAACTTCTCTACCATCTCATTAGATAGGATGTTATTAGTACAACCTGAGTCAACAATCACTTTGCATACCTTATTTTTACACCTGCAGGTTGTCCTAAACAAAGCTTTTCTTTGAAGCAGCTCTTCCTCCTTTGTGGTCTTCAAGATTTGTTTCTTCATAATTAGCATCTCTCCAACCTCAACCCTTGCAATCAGTTTATTTGAACTTGAACTACTCTCAACTTCATCTTCTTGCACTATTTGTGCTCTCCTATCAGGTTTTCTTTCTCCTCCACTTGAAGTTGAACCAACCTTCTCAGGGTACTTCCAAGCAGGATGACCATATTCTTGAAAATGATAACATCTACCTGCAAAAGTGTTAGAGTTTCTTCCACCTCCAAATCTGCCCCTTGTGCCCCTATATCCACCTCTAAAATCTGCAACTTGTTCATCTCTTTTGCTTGGTTCTTCTTGATTTTCAGTTGCTTTTCTTGGAGCAGAGAAAGATCCTCTTCCTCTCATTGTGCTACCTCTTCCTCTTACTGTTTTCTCTTGTCTTCTCTTCACTTTATCTTTAGCCTTCAATGCCATTTGATAACATTCCTCCACATTTCTTGGACTAGTCAAAGCCAACTCATCCTGTATATTCATTCTTAAGCCACCCAAGTACCTGGCAATCTTCTCATTGTCATTTTCATTGTGGTTAGACCTCATACTCAATCTATAAAATTCTTCAATGTATGCCTTTACAGCCATTTCCTTTTGCCTTAAATTTTGCAATCTTTTGAACATTTGAATTGAATAATTTGAAGGGAGAAACTTACCTTTTAACTTTGCTACCATCTTATCCCATGCCACAATCTTAGAATTGCCTTGCTTCCTTCTTTCTAACTGTAGATAATCCCACAATACAAGTGCATGCCCTTTAAGTTTTGTTTTTGCAATCTTAACTCTCTATTCCTTAGGAATCTCTTCACATTCAAAATAATTATCCAAAGAAGATATCCAATCTAACAATTCCTCTTCATTCAAATTTCCACTAAACTTTTGCACATCAATTTTTCCCTTGTACTTGTCACCTTTTACTCCCTCTATCAACTTGTCCATTCTCTGATCTTCTAGGTCAAGTTCTTCTTCAACATCTTCAAACTCTTCATCATCTTCTTCCTTTGATTCGCTACTCTCAATTGCTTCTCTTCTCTTATTGGTTTTTAAGGCTTCCAATCTCTCTTTCAGTTCTCTAATCTCTCTAATGTACTAACTATTCAATTCATTCATCTCTTTTGTTGTATTCTTTCCTTTTGGAGGCATCTTCACAATCTTGTTGTTTCACCTTCCAAGCTTTCTTTCACAATCTTCAACTTTCTTCCACGAGAATTTGGTATCTTCACTTTGATACCACTTTGATGTAGTGGGGGAGGTCCTACAATCACACTTGTCATAATTCCAATCACCAATTACAATTCCAAGTCACAATTTCATCAAAATCTTATCGTTTCATGAAATCAACACTTTCCCTTATAGCACTAGGGAACCACTTAATCGAGTAACTTTCCACAATCACTTCCTTTCAAACCAATACTAGATCCATTTTAGGGACCCATTACAATTCTCAACAACATATCAATCAATCTCTTGTGACTCCTTTGTAACAATTTACTTGAAACAAAGATTCTACACCTTTTAGGGCTCAAATTAGCCCTCCTTTTCAAAGGAACCACTTACTAATCACTTCCAAACTCTGTAAAACCCATTAGGAAGCAATTCACATGTGCCAAAACCAAATATTCCATAGTCTTTTGTTAGAATTTCTTTTTGCAATGCATCAAAACTCAAAACCCTCCTTTCATGCTTAGAAACTAGGGTTTTCATGGAAAACATGTTTCCAAACTTCAAACAAACTAACTACCATCACAAACAAGTTGAAAAACCTCTTCCTAAGCTTTATCAAACCCAAAACAACACTTCCCCAGTCATATTCTCACTTTAACATATCAAAATCACCCAAATTCACTTGGAAAACACTCTTTTCCAGCCTAGGGCTTCCTGCCCAACATCTTTTTAGACCTCCCCTACACAAAATTATCATTTCCACACCTTTTTACTATTAGTGCAGACCCATTCCTCAAGTCACAAAAACTACAGAAAGAGGAATGGGTCAAAAGGTCATTTTATTGCCTTACAAACCCTCACAGATGCAAGTTTAGGCTGGTGTAGAAAAATCAACAATAATATGCACTAACCCTGATAAAAGTTCTTCAAAATAGATTTAAATGCAAAAAGTAACACTATACTACATAATCCACTACAAGTTTGAATCCAAAGTTAATGTACGAATTGCACAAGAAGGGAAACAACAATAAAAATCTAGAAAAAACAGTGCCTTTTCAATTGTCTATTATTTCAAAACTTCAAAAATCATAAATACATCAATGCTTTCCTCCTTTTTATTCTTTTTCCCACTTAATCCAACTATTCCAACTTCTACCAATTTCCTTTTGAAAACTTATGACCGTTGGTCTTTCAATTTAGCCTTTTTACAACTTTTTAAATTTTGTATTTTTTCCTTAAAAGAAAATTTTCAACCTTTTGCTTACTTTTGAAAACTAAAACTCCTAATCACCTATGAACCATCAAGTATAACCTATTACATAATAAATTGGTCTTATTGATCTTATTTTAATTCAAAACTCCTAATTTCTAAAGTCTAGTCCTCAAAACCTTCAATGGACAAAGCTTATTTAATGGTGCTCCTGCACCAATTTCTATAGAGCAAGAAGAAGAAATAACCCTTGAACATGCACTTTTCTCATGGTTGGAAGGCGAGGATGTGGTGTTCGCAAATGAGGCTCCTGTGATGAAAGCTCTACAAGTCCAGTTAAACTACTACTTGCGCTCCAAGAAGAAGCTGATCGAAGCACAAGAAGTTTTCGCGAGGCTGAAGGTAACCTTCAGGAAAAATCCAAGCCCCAAACCATCACCTCTAGTATAAAAAAATCAAGGTGATATAGTGTAAAACAAAATAAATTAACTTAAGGTTGGACCTCAAGGGTCGTTGAACGTGGTCGAGTAGCTGAAGAAGGCTCCAGCCAATGTTTCTCTCTGGGATGTTTTATTAATACCTAAGTAAAAATCTCTACTATGAGAAGCATTATAAGATCAAGAGAAGCCTATGCGTCAATAGAATCTACAAGTGGGGCCAGTGCAAGCCAAAGGGAAAGAAGCTAACGGGAGCATGCAACCTTCGGTTTCGTCCATGTTCATCAATACCAAAGCATAAGTAAGTAAAAAAAAACCCACCCCTTTCTATTTGACTCTCATTGTCAGAGATAAGTTGTTGCACAATTCCATGATTGACTCCAACACAAGCACTATGATGATGCCCAAAGAAATTGTGAATGCACTACAACTTTAATATGAACCCTTAGCCAAAGGGGTAATGCAATTAGATGAGAAGGACCAAACCACAGGGGTCACCAAATCTCTTCCCTGACTTTGCATTTCTGCCCTAATATCATAGTGTCTCAAGAGGTGGTGGTCATTTACATTCTACTAGTCTTCAAACTATGTTTATCTAGGGATTTCACATCCAAAATAGGCAGATACCTATCCTTGGATTGGTCTCATTTGATCGTAAGGACCAATTATGACTCAAAAATGAAGGTGCTATCAAAGCCATTGCACTCAAAGCACATTGTTGATGACACCATGATAAATTTTGAGGTTGTGCATACATCTTTCTCCAACACAAAGATGTATTGCATAGAAATGATCGAAGAAGAAGTAGTGACTAACAATAGGACCTCAAAGGAGGAGGTCCTTATTAATGAGTTTATGAAGAATGATCTATTTGGGAACTTTGATGCCACTGATCTTGAGACATATGTTATTCATGACGAGGACCAGGTCATCCCTGAGATCATAAAGAAGAAAGTGTAAGGAAGCTAAGGTAGCAGAACAACTTCCTACACTAATCTTGAGAGGAGGATAATGAAATTTTTTTATAGATCTTTAACAAATAGAGAAACTTAAATAGAAATAAACATAAATATCATGCATACCACAACACAATGATTTACGTGGGGAAAACCCTTTCAAACCCCACACTCCAAAAGTCACCTAATATGTTATTCAAAAATCACAAAGATTACAATATACTTGCATAGCAAGCTTCTCACAGGTGTATCACTAATCAGAGATCTAGAGGCAACATGACCGCAACTCTCAGAATACATCACAATACATAGTCGTAATACAATACCCTCATAAAATAAAATTTCCTTCCAGGGAAAGTCAAGATAATAAAATATCAGTTGTTGGATATGAGACATAATGATGAACGATACCTTATATAATTGCAAGGTTGAGACACATTTACTCAATAAAAAGAAGATTAGAACAAAGAGCCTAAATTTGAGTCTAGTCTATGGACTTTAAATTTTGATGGTGTAAGATGCAAAAATGGTTTTGGAGTTGACATACAACTTGTGTTTCCCTCAAGAGTGGAAACCCTTAAGGATTTATGCTTCTAGTTTACTTTCAAAAATAACGATTTTGAATATGAGGCCTTGATCCATGGCCTAAGCCTTGTTGAAAGCATGGGTATGAAGTAGCTAAAGGTGTTTGAGGATTTCAAACTGGTAGTGAAATAAGTAAGAGGAACCATAGCCACAAAGAATGTCTACACAAGATCCTACCAACATCGGGTGTGGGATTTAATTGATGGTTTTGAAGATTTCAATATTCAAATCATTCCAAGATCAAAGAACATGGAGGGAAACAAAATGGCTATGATTGATTCACAATTTGACCCGGTGACCAATCTGCTAACAAATGAACACACGATGCGGGTTATTATCAAACATGTCATCCCAAACAACGACCAAAACGGGTAAGTGTTTGAAATTGATGCTCAAATTTCCATATTTCTCCAATAGTCATGTGAGTTTGAAGAGAATTTGTAGCCAAAGATTGAGGAGGCATGGAGATCAAATTATACAGCTTAAGTCTAACAAACTCCCAAAGGACTAATCACCCTAGAAAATTTGTTTGATTTCAATGATGCCAAGAGAGACAAAATGAACTTTGTTGTAAATAAAAATGATTACTCTGAGATCAATGTAGGAGGCAGATGGAAATTGAAAGTTGGGATGGAAGTTTCCCCAAAAGATAAAGATCAATTGGTATCCTTTTGTAATGACTATGAAGGGGTTGTAGCTTGGACCTACGATGTCCTAAAAGTATACAATCATGAGGTAATACAACACTATAGACTTGGTTGAGTAAGCTAGGTCGGTGTGCCAAAGGCAAAGACCAACAAATCCAAAAGTTGAGTCTCTTGTGGCTTGTGAGATAAGGAAACTAATAAAATCAAAGATCATATACCCCATTAAGCATTCGACATCAGTGTCTAATCTAGTTCTTGCGAGGAAAAAGAATGGTGAGATTAGACTTTTATGTGGTTTTGATGGATTTGAACAAGGCATCCTTGTAGGACCATTACCCCCTTCCCTTTATGGAAAAAATCCTCCAAACAGTTGTAGGTTTAGAGATGTTCTCCTTGCTCAATGGTTTCTCCAACTATAACCAAGTATGCATAAAGGAAGAAGATCAACATAATACCACTTTCACCATAAATTGGGATACCTTTGCATACATGAAAATGCCTTTTAGCCTCTCCAATGCAAAAGCTACCTTCCAGCGGGCCATGGATATAGCCTTTAAGGGCTTGATCAATATAATAATTCTCATTTAATTGGATGATCTCACAGTATTTTCCAAGAAGAAGGAGGATAACTTTGACCACCTGAAAAAAGTTTTTTCAAATATGTCAAGAGTTTGGGATATCCCTCAACCTTAAGAAATGTGTCTTTGAAGTGCCTCAAGGCAAGCTACTAGGGTACATGGTATCTAAGGAAGGCATCTCCATTGACCCAAAGAGAGTGTAAGCCATCAGAGATTTACCCCTACTTGTGAACAAAAAGGGAGTCCAATCTTTCCTTTAAAAGGTTAACTTCGTCAACAGGTTCATATTGAAATTTATAGGTTTAGTGAGGCCCATCACCCTCATGTTAAAAAAAGATCAGGGTTTCAAGTGGACTGTCGAGTAAAGAATAACATTCGACAAAATTAAAGATGCAATAGCCACTACTCCCATGCTAGTCAATCTTGACTTCTCCAAGGATTTTGTCATGTATGTTTATGAAAGTGAGCATAGCTTGGCAATCATATTAACTCAAAAGAGGATGAAGGAAAAGGTGAACACCCCATTGCGTTCTACTCCAGAACTTTGTGGGAGTATGAAACTAAGTACAACATCATTGAGAAGTAGGCCTTCACCATTGTTAAGGGCCTAAAGAAGTTCAGGAACTTAGTATCAGGAAATAAGATAATGGTATATGTATTACACCCCAGTGTCAGGGAGTATATCATGGAAGGGGAAATCACAAATAAAAGGGCTAATTGGATCACTGAGATCCTTGAATATTATATCAAAGTTAGACCAACCAAGGTAATCCAAGGTAGGGGACTTTGTGAATATATGGCATAATGTGTGGATATCCCAATAGAAGAGCATGATGCACCAGAGATAGTTTTGGTGAATCCATATGAGACTAACGAGTCATGGGTTGTCAACAGGATCCGATTCATAGAAACTGGTCGATACCCGGACAATCTCCCCACGCACAAGATAAGGTTTTGCAGGCTACAAGAAGCTAGTTATACACTAGTCCAAGGGGTCCTTTTTAAAATAAATTTCAATGGTATCCTCCTTATACGTGTCAACGATCAATAGACCAGCAAGATTATGCAGGATATGCATTTCAACCTGCTAGGTCACCATTTCTTGACGAGGACAACAACCATTAAGATCATGTGTATGGGGTATTATTGGCCAGCCTTGTTTTCAGATTGCTTTCAAGTAGTCAAAAAGTGCTAGCAATGCCAATTCTTCATAGGAAAGCGAAAGAATTTGGCTATGCCTTTGAACCCAGTAGTGACCAACAAGCCTTTTGCACAATGGAGATTGGACTTCATTGGGATGATCAACCCTGTATCTAGCATAATTCATAAGTGGATACTTATAGTTACAAATTATTTCACAAGATGGACAGAAGTAGTTCCTTTAAAAGAAGCAATTGAAAAGATAATCCTCAACTTTCTAGAGGAACTAGTTGCAAGGTTCAACCCCCTGAAAATGATCATATCTAATAATGTGAGGACCTTCCTTGGTTCAAAGATCTCAGAATTTTCACTCAAGAATGGTATTTTCCTCAAAATTTCATCTAATTACTATCTACAAGGGAACATGTTACCAAAATCAACAAATAAAAACCTCCTTAGGTTAATCAAAAGAATGGGCTCAAATCAATAGAGAGAGTGGCACAAGCATTTGCACACAACTCTATGGGTTGATTGGGTCACTCCCAAGCAAATATTAAATACTTCCCCATATGAGTTAGTCTATGGGAAGGAAATGGTGATGCCCATTTCAATAGAAGTATCTGCCTTGCAGTTGTTAAAAGCTCTTGAAATCGAAGAGAACGGAGCTATGGAAGTCAGGCTGGCAGAATTGCTTAACCTCCAAGAAGAAAAGGAGTAGGCCAACAATGCTATGGATGGCCGCCAACACGTGGTGGAAAGATGGTTTGATAAGAAAGCTTCTGACCTAGGCTTTAAGCTTGGGGACTTGGTTTTAAAGTATGAGGAGAGGGTCGCAAGGCCAAGTCAACATGTGAAATTTGAATCATTATGGAGAGGACCTTTTCATATCATTAGCAATCACCAAGGTAATGTGTTCAAACTGGCCGATGAGGAAAGCAATGCCTTAGAGATTTTGGTTAACGAAATCCACTTTAAGCACTTTAATTGATTTATCTGCTTCATGTGTACATAGTTAGATAGTTTCCCTTTCCCGTTGTTGTTTCCTATTTTGCTAAATAAGTGTTGCCAACACATTTTGTTTCCACCCTTTTGGCAGTTGCCAAATGTCCACACCTTGGCTGCCCTTGTTTCAAAGCCTCTGCAAAATATAATTATTTCCCCACTCTTGCATTTGATGCTCAAGGTGCCCTTGTTGCATGACTTCCCATAAAAATCTCACCAAATCTTTTGGGAGATGCTCCTCAAGTGTGTGCGCTGTCATTTTCATTATTAAGTAATGGGTTCCAAAAGGTTGCATAATGATTACATCAAAAGGTAGTAGTTAATAAATACCCATTCCTCTTTAAACACAACATTTTAATCTCCATAATTGTCATTAACACAAGCTCAAGCAAAGAAACCTTCAGTAAAGAATTAAGCGAAGAAGTGAGTTCATCGACACAGACAAAATCTAGTTAGCTACAACTTTAAAGGGAAAGGAAGCATATTTTGAAAAGGAAGAGGACATGGAGCCTTCTAGGTCTTCATCTAAACATAATTGTTCGAAGAAATGAAAGTCCTGCAGAATCCCTATCAAAGGAGACCTTCCCGCCTGAATTTGAAGGGATAAAGTCATATGCTTATGTGAATGCTTCACTAAAGACCCCCTTGTCATTTATAAAAATTGTTGCCAAAGGATCTTGTAGAGACAATGCCATGGTCCACGATTGCACAGATGAGATTTTTGGTCCAAAGTTGTCTGATAAGTTTCCAAAATACTTGACATAAGTCGCCCATTCATGCATGCTCATAAAGTCTCGAAAGTGAGACTTTGAATCTTTCAGCTATAGACAATGGACCTCTACCTTGGCACATTATATGGTGCCCCACATGTACCCATTTCCAAAACTCACCACTCTATGTGCCCAGAGATATGACATAAAAGAAGGCACCATCAGGGGCAGCCAAATAGAAGTGGTGATTAGTGCAACAAAGATCAGGGAGATGCTTTGCATCCCTTATAATGAGTCTGCAGACTTCTACAATGAATATTATTTGAGAAGAGTATGGGTCACCTATGAACAAAAATTAGAGTTCCTGAATCTAGCTATGTGTGTCAGTAACACAGAGGTGCCACCCTTGCCTATTGCTCTCTCAAACTTTTGGGCACTAGATATAAGAGATACATTTTCCATGTTAGCTTTCATTTTTGAGTTGGACTTTGATGACCAGGTCTATGATTTCCAACCAGGTGCCACTTTCCCCTTGAAGATAGTACTTAGAGATAAAGCTTATTTGATGGATTTTATCGACACTATTACCGACTCCATTCACTACCAATTAGTGCATTTTTCTAAACACAATACTTTCAAGTATTCCTCTTTTCTCCTGCATTTAATTATTTCTCAGAGTACTGAATTCTTGGCTCCCTTCTTTCCAATCAATTCCACCAAGATGGATGTCTTCCAAAACAAGGTAATCCTTGTATTTCCCTAGACTTGCATCCTGTCGATTATGTCTAACTACCATGAATTCTCATAATATTTCATGTGCTTGATTTTTACCAACCTCAACCCATTGTTTGTTACCAATTGGATGACAAAAGATCGATGGGATTGGATTAAGACCTCTAAGACTAAACAAGACTGGTTCTTTGGGATCGATTGCACATTTATTAAGGTCCATGGCTTCAATGATGAGTCATTTTGGCTCCTGCGCACACTCATGGAAAGAGTGTTGGTCCGCCAGCTTGACACAGTCGATGTACAACATATGATGCAAGTCAAAAGAAAAAGGCCATGTATGATTACCCATTTTCAAAATGAGGTATTACAATTAATATAAGGGGATGGGTGCGTCTGCTTGCATACAAGTTGGCAGAACTTGACCTGGATTAGATAAACGATCCATGGAGCTATGATCCAAATAGTTGCATAGTCACTTTGAAGGTTGGAATCCATGTTGTCCATGAACCCTAGCCTTTCTTTAAGGAGAAGGCATCATTGAAGGATGATGACCCGCAAAATTTTATTAACTTAGTAATATTTTTCAAGGACGCCCACCACCCATGGGAGTCTTTTTACAACCCAATGCAGAGTTTTGACCTCACAAAGAAGATGACAAAATGTCCATATCAAAAATTGTAAACCAGGGATGGACTAGCAAAAAGATGGAGGTCTTTTGGAAGTACAGGCAAGATATTGGCCAAATAGAGGTTGAGATCAACACTGTTGACACCAATGAGCAATTTGAAACAATTTGGAATGAGTACTACTTAGAGGATGCCAAGTCCGAAGAAGAGGATTCAATTGAAGACGAGCAAGGGAACCCCTCCTACAAAGAGGAAGAGAGCCATGAGATTCAAAGGCTAGAGATGTCGCCCCTCCCATGATAATATTAGGTTACTTTGGAGCAACAGGAGGCTAGCGCTACTTAGTTTGGTGCTAAGACACAATTCCCTATCTTTTTTCCCAAGCCCCAGATGAAGAAAAGAAAAATAGTTGAAGTGAGAGTAGAAGTGATAGACCACCCCTGGGTTTCGAGTTGTCATGTGGTATGGATGAGGCCCTAAAACAAAAATACACTTTAGGAGAAATCATTGCTGAGAAAATTGGCTATGAGCATGGCGGCTTGGGTGCACAAGGATAGGGCATGTGGAGGCTACCCAACATAATACCTTGGAAACCCCACATCAAGTCAAGTATAGGAGTCGATGAAGGAGTCCCAGGACATTCAAGAGTAGGAGGGGTAGTTTATTTTGTGGTGGCTTCTAAACCCACTGTTCAGACGCCTCCACCCACAGTTCTGATGCAAACACCTCTTTTTGTTATGCAGATGCCATCGATCACCGGACATGAGGTACACATCTCTCCCCCTCCTTTTTCTCTTGCATCATATTTCCACTTCCCTTCAATGCCTCCCACTATCTCCTCTGTGGTCACCACCCTCACATTCATCGTGATTACACCTTTTTTATCCCTTTGCCTTTATCTATCATGTAGGTATCCATCATGGTGCAATCTTCCCCCACCCCTCCCTTCATGCTTCCATCCTTCTCACCTTTCACATCGCTCGCCCACCAACTCATTCCCAGAGGAACAACATCCACTAATTCACAACAAGTGACCATTCCATTCAGATTGCCATAAGGAGTCCCCTTCATAGGGGAAGTTATTCAATTTCAGAAGTAGTTCCATCAACATTGGGAGACTATAAAGAAAGCCTGAGAAGCTCAGGTAGAGAAAAGAAGAGCAAAAGTTTCCAATGCTCTTGTAGTGCCACATATGCAAACCATGTTCAATTAGGAGTAGGAGGCTTTCATAATCATGCATAAAACACCCAAGGTGACCAAGCCCCAAGGACAAATGATACATGTGGATTATTTAACATGCATGGTTGGTTTGAACCTCAACCGGGCGAGACCAATAGACAACATTGAACTCATGGAAGAAAAATAAAAAGCTATTATGATGGAATACGTCAAGTTCAATCGTTGACTAGAGAAGAAGGACCAGGAAATCACAAAAATGAAGGCTAACATTGACTACTACAAAGGGGAAGCTAGAGACAAGGACTTGAACCTCACGAGAATGAGAGCTACTTTTCTAAGTCACACCACTCCTGAGAGCTTCCAGGTGGAGGTTAATCAAAGAACCCAACTGCAAATACAAGTAGCTGAATTAAAAGTCAAGTTGGGGGACTCAAAGAAAGCAAAGGAAGTAGCAAAGGGTCAACTACAACAAAAAGAAACAAATTTGACACAAGCCCAAAAGGACCTTTCGGATTCATTAAGCACACAACAACATATGTAACAAAATACGACAAGAATCCCAAGTCAAAGACCAAGAAATTGAACAGTTAAAGCAAGAGCTTTCCGATCGGCCTTAGACCAAAGGTGTTCTCCCAATGGTCCAACAATTATATGTATCTTATTGGGAGTGGATCATAAACTTGGCATCACACTTTAAGCCATCACTTAGATTCATCGTTGACTCATATTGATTGAGTGCTCAAATCAACACATCTATAGATCACACCCTTGTTTTCATCTACTTGAAAGTTAAAGATTCACAAATTTTAGTGTAGAAACTCTATAGTGCAATTGATGCAACTCTCTAGGCAGTGGGGGTGACTGATTGAAGAAAAGCAACCAGCAAAGTTAATGAATTATCAAGTTGCAACCAAGAAACCACCAAATTTAAAGAATATTTAGAGGTCTTGGAACAAGTGCTCCAAAAAAGGAAGGGACATGTTGAAAATTTGGCCTGGTTAGGACTCCCCTCCCCATTTCTCCCTGATAACACATTCCTCTTAGAGGATGAAATCAAGGGGTTGTTATTTGCAAAGCAAAATGATTAGGTAGTGTTTGTAGACCTAAGCCAAGCACCGAGCATCTCTGAAGTGGTGACTATTCTAATGCCCCTTATGAAGCTCGAGTTTTGGGTAAGGGCAGTAGTGCAAAGCCTAAGCAGTGTCTCCTTCAAGGAGATGGTCAATTTAGATAGAGTTGTCGATGCCCTAAAGAAGGAAGCTTAGACATTCGAGGAGGAATGAACGCCTTTGAAGGCTGCCCTTGAAAAGTTGTAAGTAATGTGGGACTCCCCTTTTTGTGGTTTTGTTTATTTTGTGTGAAACTAGAGATTTTGAGTTCTCCATCTATAGGCAGATTCCCCTTGTAAGTCGCCAAAACTATGGATTAAATCCACTCTTTTGAGGAATATGTGCCTTAGCGCTTAGTTAGGTGCGACTATAAGTTGAGCGTCCAACTCTAGTCTCCTTTTTATTTTGTAGCTTTGGAAAACTTTGCTTCATGAAAGATAGCCCCACCATAGACACATGGCGCTCCCACATTCACCCATTGCAAATAATGCCCAACTTTCTTTTGGGGCAGTGACATAGTGCCACATGGTGGCGTCAACACTGTCGATACATTAAAGGTAGGCAATTTCAAGGTATGGACCCCAGTTTCCACATGGCATCGCTACGTGCATTGAAGAGTGAAGGAATTCTCTTTATGGGAAAAAGATGCACCATTGGTTGAAGCCACCATGACAAGTCAGATGAAGCACACATTGAAATTTGAAGGTCGTTGAGCATTAAGGTAACACCATGCCTAGGATCTGCAAATCATGTATCGTGGCATTGAATATTTCCATGATTTGATTCTATTGTCAAGCTTTCATGATGGAGAACACACATGAGACAACAGGTGTCTTCGAGGCTCTAGGTGTCAAGTTTTCTTTGCCTTGATAGTCTTAGCCATGTAGAGCAACGAGGCTTATTTATTCTGGGATTATATCATTGTAAGGGGTTTGGTTTTTGGGATTCTATCAATTCTGATAGTTTAATTCAGATTCCAACTTTGATTCCTCTCATCAGGATTTCATTTAACTATTTTCCAGAGAGAATAGATTGTAGCTTTTAGTTTTGGAATAGAAATAGCAGGAGTTTATTGTTTTCATTTCAAAGGCCTTAGCAAGCACCCCTTGTGAGAAGGATTGAATATTTTATATTGTTCCTTTGGGAAATTGTAATCTATTCTCCCCTAGCAATGAAGAGGATGTGGTGTTATGTGCCAAACTATTTGAACTTAATATATGTCTATTATTTATGATTCCCTGCTTTTATAGTATAAGCTTTCATAAAAATTATAGACTTTGAATCATGCAAGATCTTTTTTAATTGTCTATGATGTTTAGAATGTTTTGATCTATATTATGCAAACGAGTAGTGAGTACCAAAGGTGTTTTTGGTGTATTGTCTTAGTTTTATTTTAGTTTTTCCTACTTTCTCTCTCCCCTTTTCCTCTCAAAGCAATTGAAGAGCCGACTTCTAAAATCTCAGAGGTCATTTTGTAAACAACAAATTGAGTCCCATGTCTGTGAAACTTCCCATAAGACGTTGTTTGCCTAGAAGCAAGGGTTTTAAACATCAAAATTCATAATGTTAGAAATGTGTTTATGATGTGTATGTTGGAAATGTGCTTGTTTGTTTGTTTGTTTGGAAAAATTCCAAGAGTTAATTTATAACTTCAACACGTAACAATGTTTTTTTCAATATCTTTGTAACTCAATTCCTGACACTTGATTTACTTAAGACAAAATCACAACTATGATTCTAATCTTGGACATGATTGTTGGTGTGGTCTTGTCCCTAACTTCCAAATTTTGAATTCTCACATTCCAAGATAGGATTTGATTGTTACCTTTGGTATGCACATAAAACTAGCACATGGAACTTTCTATAAACATTGTGTCAAGTTAAGTCACTAAGTAGTAGATGAGATGTCTAGTTTAATATTAACTTGGATACAATCAAGGTGGATGGTTAGTTGGATTTCAATAAAGAGACATGGGTGGCTAATCAAAATCAAGAGATAAGCATAGTGAAAACTATCTTTGCCCTCGCCTAGGCTCAATGAGTACCCTCTAAACTAAAAGAAAGCAAGGTACATGGAAATGCTTCCTAACACTGATCTAAAAGGAGAGATGTACAATTTTAATTATTTTATCAGCTATAATATGAGATGCATAATAGATATATTAATAAAATAACATCACACACAAATTATAAATGCCTACAACACAAGATATGCATTGGGATAACCCTTTTGAGAGAAAAACCCCACACTCTAAAACCTGCACAATGTATTATCGAATCAATGGTGATTACAACACACTTGCAATGCAAGTTCTTCCAAGAGTATACACAAATGTAAAATTTTGGAGTAATTTTGGAAACATAACAATACCTGCAAATGGCCCATACAAACTACTCCCACAAGCACCTTATTTATAGAGAATTACAAGCATAGAGGAAGCTTCACAAGCAAACAACAAGGGATGGGCATCCAAATCCATGTGGCACACTTTCCCAATGCATATTTTGCTTTTGTGACACTTTTCTAATGATTCCTTACCCCCCTTTAGATGGATCCATACTTGGGTGCACCAAATTTTCCCTAAATAGGTATGACAAATACCTTACAATGTCATAGAATCGGTCATATATGACAACTCTTACAACTATAAGAGAATATGTCATAACAAACTATTAATAAAAGATGCTTCTTACACTCTCTTACAACTTGTCATAGGTAAAACTTGGGTGCCCAATTTCCCAACAAAGATGCAAATCGACACTTGTCCAATCCATTAGAGAATCGGGCTCTTATGCATCATAACTTTGTCACTAGAATCTATTATTAAATTGTCATAGGAATTCATCATAAAATAATGAACTAAAAATACCTCAAAGATGCCAACACATGTCAAAATAATCTCTTTCCAAAGTGGGATGCTTATGTTGCCTTGTGGGGACCACAACATCCTTATCACTTTCCGACATACCTACAACTCACCATGCTAAGTCACATTAGATGACAAATAAATATGAGCAAGAAATTACTACATAGGCAATAATTAAATTAATGAATTAATGCTAGGAAAATACAAAGGTTGAGACACCTTAATTCCCAACATTCTCCCACTTTTAAAACACCTTCCAAGAGCCAATCTAACTAGGTAATCAACTGATAGGGGTTGAAAGTCCCATAGACTCCAAGAATCAACAAAACTTCTTCATGGTCACTCGCTTCATCAAGGAATTTGCAACATTAATCAAAGTATCAACATTTTCAATCTGAACCTTACCATCTTCCATCACATCATATACAAAATGGAACTAAACATCATTATGCTTCGTTCTAGCATGGAAGGTTAGATTCTTTGCTAAGAAAATAACACTCTGACTATCACTACAAATAGTAATCATCCTTACATCAAGCCCAACATCTAAACACAATCTTCGAATCCAAATGGCTTCGTTACAAGCATGAGTAGTTTTCATGCACTCTATTTTTGTAGTGGACAAAGCAACTTCAACTTGTCACTTACTCATCCAACTAATAATAACATCAAACATAGTAAACACGTAAGAATCGGTAAATCTTCTCATGTCAATATCACTTGTCCAATCTAAATCCATGAATATAAATTGAATGAAAAGATCTTGTAGGATGTCCATGATAGCATAAGAAATACTCAAAATTACCTTGTAAATACATGAATACTCTTTTTATCGCATCCCAATGTACTCATCCAAGATTAACCACGACTCAGTTAAGGACTCCCACTGCTTAGGCAATGTTTGGTCTTGTACAAACCATGACATACATCAAAATACCAATAACACTAGCATAAGGTACTCTCATCATATCCTCCACCTCACTAAGAGATTTTGGATAATCTAAAATTGATAACTTTGTCCCTATTACAACAATAACACACAATGGTCTACAAGTTGCCATGTTAAATCTCTCCAACACAAAATTCGCATACTTACTTTGGCCTAACCAAAGTATTATGTTTTCCTTGTCTCTTCTAATTTCCATACCCAAAATGTACCTAGCTACACCTAAGTCCTTCATTTCAAACAGTATTGAAAATTGAGACTTCAAATCAAAAATCAAAGGTTTATCATTCCGAATGAACGACATATCATCAATGTATAATGTAATAATGAGAATGAAATAAACACAATGATATGATTTTGATCTCAGAAATACCAAACTCAACACAAAGGAATCAAACTTTTGGTACCACATCTTAGGTGACTATTTTAAACCATACAAAGACTTCTTCAACTTGCAAACCAAAATTTTCATACCTTTCTCAATGTAATGCTTTGGTTGTGACATATATATCTCTTCCTCCAAATCACCATGAAGGAAATTATTATTCACATCCATTTGTTCAATCTCTAAATTGTATGTTGTAATAAGTGATAATTTTTTTTTAATAGATGTTAACTTTACAACAAGAGAAAAATTATCATTGTAATCAATTCCCTCTGACCTAGGAATAACCCTTTGCAACCAACCTTGCCTTATATCTCTCAACACTACCCTTTGAACACCCATTTGCAACCAACGGGTTTACGTCCATCAGGAAAGGGCACTAGATCCCAAGTGTCATTTCCTTTTATTGAAACCATCTATTCATTCATGGCCTTTATCCAATAATTTACATCACTCATACCCATAGCCTCCCTTATAGTCCTAAGCTCATTAGTGTTAGAAATCAAAGCAAAAATACAATTAGAATCATGTAATGAATACCCACACCTTTCCAATTGCCACCTAACTTGTGTAGACCTCCTTAAAGGTTGAGGTTGAGGTTCTTCATCTTCTTCTAAAATTTTAAAGCTACTAGAGCTCTCCTCATCATTAGGTCCAAAATATGTTTTCAATGCTTCTTTTTCAAGGAGAGGAGGAAGATGAACCACATCCTCTTTCTTTTCGTTCTTTAGTTGTAAAGCAACTATAAGAGTAATGAATTCCCTAAAAAATCACTTCTTTTTTTTCTATACATAACCCTTTTGGCCACATGATCTAAAATATTGTACCCTTTCACACCAATGCCATAACCAATAAAGATAATCTTTACTGCCTTGTTCTCCAACTTAGACCTCTTTTCCTTAGGCACGTGATTATATGCCTCACAATCAAATACTTGAATATGTCTTAACAAAGGATTTTTACCAAACCATACCTCCATGGATGTCTTATCCACAAGTGCTAAAGTAAGAGACTTGTTAATTAGGTGGCAGGCAATGGCAACAATTTCAACCCAAAACATTTGTTTGAGGCTATCTCCATTAAGCATACTCATAGCCCTCTCCATCAACGTCATGTTCATTTTCTTTGCAACTCTATTTTGTTGATGGGCATATAGAGTCGTCTTATGTATTTCAATCTCATGCTCTTTACAAAACCTATTGAAATATACCAAACAAAACTCATTGCCATTGTCAGTCCTCAAAAATTTAATCTTTCTATCCTTTTGATTCTCTACAAGAGCTTTAAACTCTTTGAATCTATTAAAGACTTCATACTTGCTTATAAGGAAATAGACCCATGTCCTTTTATTGTAATCATCAATGAATGAAAAAAAAAAAACAAATTTTGTAATTGAAGGAACACTAACAAGACCAAACACATCAGAGTGAATCAAGTCCAACACCTCAAAATATTTGTGAGAACTAGAATAAAATTGAACATGGTTTTTCTTTCCATAAATGTTATGTTCACAAAAATCAAACTCAAGATTACAACCATTCATCCCCTTAGTAAGGTTTTTATTTTTTAGGGTTTTAAGATCCTTTTTACCAATGTGGCCAAGCCTTTGGTGCCATAACAATTTTATTTATTGTAAGTTTCATCTTCATAGAATGAGCACCCTTGGGTACCCAAAAAGAATGACCATAGAAGTAGATGCATCAATCCTCTTTGCTACTAGTTCCAATGGTGAGGATGAAGACTCTAAAGTTATCTTCTTCATGAAATAATAACTATTCCACTGAATAGTGCATGCATCAAGCTAAAACAAAGTGCCTATTTGAACACCCTTATCCAACACCATAGCTCCTCTCGTCATCTTGTATCCTCCATTTGAGAAAAATACCTGCACATCCACATCATTCAATTTACTTATAGATAACAAGTTATGTGCCAAACTAGAGATATGTAGTACACCATTGATCCCCTTCACTCTACCATTAGGGAATCAAATAAAAAATCTTCCACAGTAAATAATCTTCAAATGAGATCCATCACCCAAGTACACCTTCCCATCGTAAAACTATTCATACTTTTAAAACTAACCCTTATGTAAGGTCATGTGGAATGATACACTAGAGTCAATTAGCCACACATCTTTAGATGCATGTATTGCAGAGGCAACAACAAACACTTCACCATCATCCTGAGAAAATTTGTTTGAATCAGATCATTATTTTTCTTCTTTTTATCCTCTTTGCATTACTTGTGGAAGTGATCAAGTTTTCTACAAATCAACATAGAGCCTTATAATTTCCAGGAGACTTAGATCTCCCATAGGATCTAGATATTCCTTTATTTTCTTTCTTCTTATCCTTCTTCTTTCCTTTCTCCTTGGATCTACCACAAAGCACAAGAGCCTTCTTAGCTGATTCAAATAATTTTCTTCACATCTCAAACAACAAAGATGTAACCACATCATCCATCTTGAAAGTGGTAGTGGTACTTACAATGGCCATAACAAGGTGGTACCACAAATTTGGTAACAAACACAACAATGTCATACAATGATCCTCCTCCATTTTTACACCAATAAAGGACAATTAGGCACAAGCATGTTAAAAGATTTAGGTGATTTGTAGCAGATCCTCCATCCTCTATCCTCAAAGAGAACAAATTATTTATCATAAATAACTTATTTACCATGGATTTGGCCTAATAAATTTCTCCAAGTTTCTTCCACAAAGTTGAAGTTGTTTTCTCCTCGTGAACATTTAACAAGACAAAGTCAACCAAACAAAGTCTTATGAGACCCTTAACCTTCTAATCCATTTGATCCTAATATTATTGTTTTGTACCTGATGGCATGATACAAGATACCACAAATCATAAATCTCTATCCACAAATAGGTCCTCCATCTTGATTTTCCACAACTCAAAGTTGCCTCCATTGAACTTCTCTAATTCAAACTTCTCAGATATGCTAGCCATCTCTCCTACAATAAATATTACAAACCCACTACACAGGCTCCCTCTCAAATGAAGATCATTACAAAAAACTCTCTATCCAATAATTAGAATCAAAGGTGACCAATCTTTGATACCAACTAAAAGGAAGCAAGGTACGTGGAAATGCTTCCTAACACTGATCTAAGAGGAGAGATGTACAATTCTAATTATTTTAGTAGTTACAATATGAGGTGCACAATAGATATATTAATAAAATAACATCATATGAAAAGTATAAATGCCCACAACACAAGATATACATGGAGAAAACCCTTTCAGGAGAAAAAGTCCAGTCTAAAACCTGCACAAGTATTATTGAATCAATGGTGATTACAACACACTTGCAATGAAAGTTCTTCCATGAGTATACACAAATATCGAATTTTGGAGAAATTTTGACAACATAACAATACATGTAAATAAACCATACAAAATACTCCCACAAGCACCTTATTTATAAAGAAATACAAGCATAGAGGAAGCTTCATTCATAAGCAACAAGGTATGGGCATCCAAATCCATGTGGCACACTTTCCCAATGCATGTTTGACTTCTATGACACTTTTCCAATGATTCCTTACCCCCTTACATGCCTCCATACTTGGGCACCCCAAATTTGCTCCAAATAGGAATGGAAGATGCCTTACAATGTCATAGAATCCGTTATATATGAAAAATATTACAAATGTAAGAGTATCTGTCATAAAAAACTATTAAGAAGATGCTTCTTACTTCCCATACAAATATGTTAATAAATTTTTTTCTAACCTGTCATAAAATCTGGCTCTTACACGTCATAACTTCTCCATAGGAATTTGTCATAAAATAATGACTTACAAATCCCTTAAAGATGTCGACACATGTCAAAGAATCTCTTCCCAAAGTGGAACACCTACATTTCATTATGGGGACCACAACATCCTTGTCACCTTCCAACATACCGACAACTCACTGTGCCAAGTCATATTAGATGACAAATAAATACAAGCAAGAAATTACAACATAGGCAAAATAAAATCAATAAATTAATTCTAGGAAAATGCAAAGGTTGAGATACCTTAGTTCCCAACATAAACTTTTAGAACTCTAAAGATCTCAACCTATTTTTTTAACACATTAAGTTGATCAATGATGAGAGAAAGGGTTGGAGTGGAAGCATATACTAACTACCTCAATCCCATGTCAATATTCATTTGTGCTTGCTCTACCTCCAATTGTTCCAAGGTGAGGAAAACATTAGGTTTTTGTATACGTACCTACAAATGTATGGATGTTTGAAACTTTGGTTTGAATGTGGTTGTGTTGTTCAAAATGTTAGAAAGGTGTTTATAATGTTTATTTTGGAAATAGTCATATTTGATTTTTTGAAACATTCAGTTGGAACAAATCTTATTTATTTTTATTTATTTGTTGTGTTTGAAAGAAATTAACTAATCTAAATAATACTTCCAATTATGATATATTAAGTGAACTATATGTTATTTGACTACAACTAAATAAATGAATATAATCTAATTTATTAGTGTAGATGTCTAAATTTGGACACTTAAGTTATCCAAATTCATCCCCTTTTGTCTTATTTTCGTTAATTAAGTAATACTGCTATTATTTAATTAATATCTTTAATTCTGCCAAATCCCTAAGGTATTTAATCAATAATACCTTATCTCTTTAATCCTCCTTCCATCAATTGAATTAAATAAATATTCCATTTATTTAATTCCCTTCATGTCACATCCTCCATCATTTTATCTTATCCTAATCCACTTCTAATCTATCATTAAGGTGTGCACATGCCTAATCCTTTTAAATCACATCCTCCAACTTTTGCAAGTTGGCCTCTAATCTCTCTTAGCCACCTAACCATCCTCTAATCCTTCACTAACTAGCCTAATCAACCTCTCAAGGAATTTTTAATTTTTTTTATCCTTCCAAGGAATATTAAATTCCTTTTCTCTTCCCCATGTCTTTTATGACATGTGTCCTTAGTCAACCTATTAAAGGCTTTCTCCTTTTGGACAAGGCACTCCACTTCCCCATGTGAATTTTTAATTCACATTTAATCCAATGCACCCAAAAGGAATTTTTAATTCCTTCCCTTCTCCCACATGTCCTTCACTTATTCTTTATTCTTTCCCATCTCCCCATGAGAATATTTGAGGAATTTTTAATTCACATGTCTTCACCCACATGTATGACCTCCTTTATGAGGAGATCTTTGTCTAATCCCAAGGTACTTTGTACCCTCCATGTCATGTCCTTCTCCTTCCACCTCATGTCCACTTCACCTTTTAGGGCTAAATCACATGCCACATGTCAAGATGTGAGGGCTTGTGAGTTCTCAACTCACCTTAGCCCTACATCTTGATATTTTTGTGGCTCAATCTTGACCGTCCATTTCCCCTAGGAATTCTCAAAAATCCTATAAATACCCCCTCTTTTCTCTCATTTTTGGAGATATCATTTTGCTAGCCAAACTCTTGCAATTTTATTTCTCAACCTACACTTAGCCATTTTCTTGTTTTCATCCACTTGCACTCATCCTCACAACATCATTTAGCTTGCATCTACTTGCCATCCAAAGGAGCATACACATCAAAGATCGAAGGGCCAACCAAAGGATCGACTCAACGCAAGGTATAGAGTTCCATTTTGTTGCTTTTGTCTTGCATTGTTTCCAACTTAGGCTAATCTTGAGGTGTAGGTTGTTTTGGTGTTTATTTGCACTCTTTTACTTGTTGCTTGTTTTCTAACGCTCACATTCGACCTATCACAATTATAAATAAATTGAATACTTTTATTTCTCTATCATTCTAAAAATATAAGGAAAATCCATACAACTAATTGTAATTTTTAAACACTTTTCTTTTCAAAAAAAATTTAGGAAATTTGATTGCTTTCAAAATGTTAAACATAGATTTAATATTCCACAGACTAAAATTTTACCATAAACACTTAAGTATTCCTTGAGACTTTGAAATAGAGAACTTTCCAAATGAAACATGCCACAATAGATTTTTGTAAACCTAAATAAGCTATGTTTCAAAGAACTAAAACCTACTTCCATTGAGGATTTACCTAAAAACCTTCCAAATTTTTTTTTTGTTAAGAATTCTATACAAGTTCTTTAGAAAGGCCCTATGGGGAAAATCCTCTTGGGAATCTAGAATGATAAGTTTTTTGTGAAGGTCTCTTTATCTAACAAAATAACAAAATTTGTAGATAAGTGTAAAGAGGATCTACTTTAGTACAAACAAGTTTGTGACAGAGAGGGGAATGAGATTTGGATAATTAGTTGACCCAACCCAATCCTTTTAAGTTTTGATATGAGAAGAATAATGTTGATTTTACAAAGATAACATAAACATAAACTAGCGATTGCACTTTTTTGTGTGCAATTGGGTACGCCAAAAATTCGGTTGAAACACATAAGAATTGACAACACCCTATAATTCATTATCAAGTCTTGTATATTTTGCAAACAGTTTCATATATCCATGTGGATACTCAAAGAATTTTACATGCAATTATGTAGAATCTTATTGACGAAGAATCATCAAGCACCATCAATGAACAATTGTGTTTGTTACTGAAAATCAACTGGGATCCAAATGCTATGATATACCTGAACATGTCTACCCAAACCCATGTACTAGAACCTAAATTGAAACCGACAACTTATATAAGTTTAAAAAGGAAGATTTCATGCTACAAGTCTACCTACATATTTTGAAAATGGATTACGAAAGCTATGTTTGATCATTAAGGAAAATATTCAAGCGCAAAACCCAAAACAAAAATTTTGATATGCATCAACAGTGAAAGACCTTCACAACGTTGCCACCAAAAATAAACTTCATTTTTGCAAAAATATGCCACAAGGTGAGCTTAGAAAGCACACAAATTAAAAGGAATGTAGCATTTTTTATTTCATGATTATCTAAAAATCAAACATCAATCATTCTACTTGAAGTTCCCCAAGAGAACTGTATGAAACTGGTCCATAGTATGAACTTACAAACACGACTTGAACAAAGATTCAAAATTTTAAAAGTTGAAGACCAGATGTGAGCTCATACCAGACAAGGATTTTAAATACCGTTCAGAAATTTTTATAAGGAGACAAGAATTTGGTGGTTCAAATGAAAAACTATAATTATGCCATGATTAGATATCCCTGGCTAATGTATATTTTGGTTCTAAAACAATTCAAAAAAATGGAGATTTAAATTGAATGCATGATAAAAGTGTGCCTTAATAGTTCATGGGAAAATGTTTACAATAAGTTTTCCAAATATTTCACAAGGCCAGCATATACTTCACCAATTTACAAGCAACAATATCCACTAAACTGAGGAATGAAGGCTAGACACAATCTGAAATACAGGGAAATTGCCTCTAGTTTTAGAAAATTTGAAATATGTAATACTAAGCATTTTTATCCAAAAATGTGAATAGATAAAAGCAAACCAGATGGACATAAGTAGCCTCTCACTATATTATCTGAATAGTTAGTAAAACTAATAAAGTCTACTACATAAATGGAAGAATAACCAGACTAGTGCATTAGTACCTGGTTGTAAAATAGTAGTAGGGATCCTTTACTGATGCAAATGTCTAAGTACTCCACAGGTGGAAAATAGTAGCATGGATCTTTTAGTGATGCAAACGTCCAATTCTCCATGTTGTTGTTAAGTTCTCTATTATAAGTCAACTTATTTATGCACATTGGAGGCATCGGTTGAAGAAATATCTTACCAGCAGTATAATATCAACAAACAAATATCAGTTCACAATCAATGTAATTTACGTCGAGTAGATGAATACTCGTCACGCATGAAGGTGGTAGACGAGTAGTCACTTTCTTGGCAATGCGATATTTACAAGATGGCGATGCCAAGGAGCATGTATCTTTGGTGTAGGATAACGCTGACAAGGAGCAGTTATTCCTCTAAGACATTAACTGCGGCAGTCAAATATAATAAACGAAAACAAAATATATTTCGCCCACCTAAGCGAGGTTGCCGCATTCCACGACACTCATCCATTCATCAATTTCCTGATTTGATTGAGGAAAAGATGGGCTTTGAATTGCAGCGTCTTTACCTTTAGAGTTTATGGTGGATGTACACTATAGTTAGTAGGCGGTGGTGAGAAAAGGAAATGAAGAATGATGAACGATGGGGATGATCAAAATCATCTCCAGGATGGCTTCATTCATAGATGCAATAAATCAATTTGCCTCATTTCATAGTGGATACGCCTTTGGCGTAAAAAATGAATTTAAAGGAAGCAACTATTTTTTAAAAAATTAATAAAAATATAGTTAACAAACAAGGAAAAAAATACACTATATATTTTAAAGAAAACAATCTTTACTAAACTAACATTAAAATCCTACACTAAATAAATTTTAAAATTTAATCTAATTAAACAAATAAATATAATCTACTCATACCAAAATACTAGAAAAATCACACCTTGATTTGAATGCTACATATGTGGAACGAAAATGGTGTTTACTTGATTGTCCTCAAATCCAAATCCCTTCATCTTCAATTGACTCCTTCCTTATATACAATTAACTGATGGTGTAAGTCCAATGTAAGGAAAATTAGAGTAAGGGTTTAAGATGCTAGGAACAACAATGCTTGAGTATGTTTGATTCAGAGTTTGCATAATTTTTTGGGTTTTTTGGGTTTCTCTTGGAAATATTTAGACAAAAATGAATTGGTTTTATGGGAACATTCATTTATAGACATAAATTAGATAGAGCCAAGGAGCAAATTCCATAACTCATGTTTTTGAAGAAATTCATGCATAAATATATTTTTGAAGAAATTCATGCATAAATATGAACATGGCAAAATTGTTAGTTTACAGGAAACCACTGCTTTCAATAGTAGTGAAATCCTAATGGAAAAAACACTTTTGCTACCTAGATAAAGTAATAATCTCATAATAATAGAAAAGAGATTTTTTAAGCATAAAGAAGACACAAAGTATTAGGAAATACTTGGATTTTTTTACACATTTTACCTTACATACATTAGCTACCACATCTTCATTTATATATGTCATGTTAGCTTTTAGGGAACTTGTGTTATCATTAGACATGTCATGTCAAGGTCTATATGTTTTTGAGTGCTTACATAAATACATATATTGACATGAAGGATTTTACCTTATAGGCATGCATTAGCTACCATATCTTAATTTCTATATTTCATATTAGAATTTTGTGTCATATCCACATATCCACATTACAATGACAAAATCTATCATAAATTCCATGATAATTTATTTTTAAAAATAAAAACCCAAAGATTACTAGAAAGGTCTAACGATACAACACAACACACTATGCAACCCAAGATTACTTGAGGGTATCATAACAATTGGTAAAAGTATTTTCAATACTTGTATGTTTAATTATCCCAACCATACCTATCTACTACCTTGGTGTAGAACTTATGCATTGCAACTTCATCGATGAATAAATAACCACTTGACAACTAAAAAAGATTTACCTAATGCCTAAGATCAATGTTAACCTCAATAAAATACGTTAGTTCAATTTATCATAATTATTAAAAAATAATATGAAAGATTCACAAAATAATAGAAAAGATTACTACCAACCTCAATATATAAAACTTTTCCTTATTCTTTAAGAACAATTATTATCCTTTCTTTTACATTGTTCTTAATTGTTGCACTTATGAATGATTTCTTTGATTTGTAATAATTAATATTCAATATAGAACTTGTATAACTTTAAAAATTATTTTTAATGTAATCCAATTTAAATTCCGTATATTCTATAACTAATATTAGCAAATTGGATGCTAATTCTCGAACAATAAAATGCATAGGTTTGAGAGAGGTGATAGGTATTAAAAGGTTGATTATAGCTAAACATGGATAGTAGTGAAATGAATATATCCAGAGAATATATTAGATAAAATTATAGAATATAAACTTTCAATATAATTATATTAAATGAATTAATTTTTGTTATTTTTATATTTTTAATAAGATAAAAGAAAAGATAACTCTCACAAAATATAATAAAGATACTCAAACCTAATTGTTATCTCTAAATTTCACCTTCCATTCTTCTTTTTTGTAACATGTCCAAAGTTTACCCTATTGTTTTCACCTAAGTTTTAACCCATATATGTGAAAAGATCAAGTTCACCAACACATAGAAATAAAAAAATCCAATTCAATAACATAAATGAATATTTGAAATAAACCCATTCCAAATTAAATTGCATGAATAAAGTAACATTACATAATCCCATATAATGAATTCATCTTTCAAATATAATTTACAAATAGATGCATGATCATAATTACAAGATATATCTTACAAGAGCTTACATGGATTTCAAGAGTTGAATGGATCAAGAGTACAATTGGTCGAGATGTCCCCTGTTGGAGCATACTTCCTCAAGTCTTGACCGCCAACTGCATGAGGGAGAGCATCACCCAAGTGCTTTTTCGCCAACCACATACTTACTGTAGTCCCCTGCACATCTTCCTAACTGATGAGATGGCCCTACCCTTCAACAAAGAGATTGGTATGGTAACCCTATAATATAAGCCCACCTAAGCATGGTGTTGTGTCCTATATAACTAGTGTTGCCATATAGTGGATACCTGCCTACATGCATGACGCTCCCTACTAGCTATGTAATATTGGCTCACAGTGAATCAACAAGTGTATGTAGTGGAAACTTACACTTACTTTGGCCAAAGATTTGATATGAAATAAAATTCACTTTCTATGAAGTGGTGTTGTATGTTCATCCACCCCCTCACTTGACTTGGTAAATATAATGACGATAAATAACTCTTGACCAATTTTTTCCACACACACATAACAAGAGTTTCATTCCAAAATTGATGTAACATTCAAGTGATTTGACTGACCAATTAGGTTATTCACAACCTTGGTTTATCCTAATCCCAAGAACAAACCTCATTACCGATACAGGTTTACATAACATCATAAACTAACAATCTCAACATAACATTTCTATATCATACCATTTTCCAACATCACCATTCATGCAAGCATACATTTGGCTTATGATATCCTAGATATTATGATAATACCCTCCAATTATCATTATTTGACTATTACTATCTAATATGATTTCTCTCATCAACATGCCCTTTTGATTATTCTTCATTTCTCATGGTTCTTTCCAAGTTATTCTATAAGGTTTCTATGTTTTTATGTTCATAAATAATCATAAATCTTTTCTTTCAATATGACTCATATATTTACATGTTTACAATGTACACTAAATTCATATAAAATTTGGAGGACATTTTCAACTTGAGAGGAGTTTGTGCTTTTTCACCTTATAGTCTCCTCACATTATGGCTTTGGGTTGTCGAGACGTAAATTCATCTTCTTTAAGACTAGATTACTATGAATAGGTATAGAATTTTGGTTCAGTATAAGATAGTATCATTGAAAAGATAATAAACACAATCAAATGTACACCCTAACCCTATGGAAAAGCCTATCTTCCTACTTTCAAGGAAACATGAATAATCATTCAAGGATAAACTACCAACATGGTTTTTATAACATCATAACCTATCAATAATGACATATCTAACATGCTATCATTCTTGTTGCATTACTAACATCATAATTCATGCAAATATATAAGTAACATGCAATCATCTTGGTATCATATACATATACCTTCTAGATAGTTTAATATAACTACGCCATACAATCATGACAATTATAACTATGATACCACAAAACTACTTATATCCAATCTAGCTCTATGCACAAGCTTGATTCCATATCTATTATAACAACCAATATCTTGCACAAGGACTAACAATCAATCAACAAAAACATAAATTCAAAATAGAAAGGAGTAATGGATAGAATAACTAGAATGCCTGGAAATTTAGTTTTCAAAGAAGAATTTGCACTCAACGCTTAGTGTCACAAACTCCACTTTTCGCTCCTTTCACTTTTAGATTATCTCCAATTCTAGCCTCTTTCCCAACACTCAAAAACTCACAAACAAATAGCTCTCCAACACTCAATGAAATCTCTCACTTCTCACAACTTGCACTCAAATATTGCTTTTGCACAAAGAAAAACTACAACAAAACAATAATAATGGAAAACAAATGAATTTTAATCGAATACCAAAAACTAAGAGGTTTCCCTCTATTTATAAGGGATTCTGAGAAACTTAATGCTATAGATTAGCCCCTTCAATCGCCACCTGTAAAATTGAAAACACAAACTCAAAACTAATTTTGCCTTTAAGCTAGGTGACTAAGCAAATAGGTTGAAACATGGCAGCTAAAAGCATCAAAAACTAAACACATATACAATCCTAAATAGATACAGTTCTAAACACATGGCTGAGTCACCTCATTTCATCTAGATTGTGGTTATTTTACCAAGCAAATGAGATACCATTGCTTCATTTTGGCACATCATCATATGCGTATACTTTATCTTGCTCATGTATCATGGTTACTTAACTCTTATGTTCCCTTATTCCTTGCACGAGACTTAGTATTTAACACTCTTTTCCCATCGTATGGTTTCCTTACGTACCTTATATGGCTGCCCATGTGTGTCCCATTCTCACCCTTGTGTGGGCTCTATTGCCTTTTTGTTTGCTGTTTACAAACAACTATATTTCCCCTTTCATCATGGTAGATTTTTCCATGGAATAACTACATTTAAATATGTATATTATAATATATATCTACTATAATCTACACATATTAATATATTCATATGCTATAGTTGTTAGTCATAATAATTTATACATATATTAATTTAGATACATACAATAATTTTTGGGGATTTTGCACATCTTGTTGTGCCTTTTGTACTCACACTATGATATAAAGTGCCATGGGGGGTTGATGTTTGCCTTTGTCTTGCCATCACACCTTTGTCAAGTGAGTGTCCCATCCATGACAATAGTGAATCTTGGCGATTCTTGCCTCATGTGTGTGTGCCTTAGTTTGCACACCCTTTTATTTGAAGGTTGTTTCTCTTACATGCACTTCTTGGTTTCACATAATTTCAGTGTATTTGTCTGGGCTCTCCCTTGTCAACATTATGGTGGTTTTCTACTGTTAGTGTTAATGCTTCCTTGGTTTCATTTTTTGGAGTTATCTATGTATCTAGTTTTTGTTCCTATGTACTAGGTGGATGCAACAACTAGTTACCCATGCATTTTGGTGAGATGGAGTATTTACCATATGGACATTCTTCGATTCCTAATTCTAGAGGTTTCCTTTCATTTTAATTTGATCAGAGACTATTGGTACATGTACTTTCAACTTGCATCTTGCATGTTGAGTAGTGTCATTAGGGTCACTCATGTAGTTTCATGTTTCATTTTTATCTTCGAGTTCCAGACGTTTTCCTTTGTTTGCCATCTAATTCAAGTAGTTTCATTGGAAACACTCATGCAAATTATTGTCTCTCTCTTGATTAGTGTTCTTCAAATTATTGGTAGCTATATTTTCAACTTGCATCTTGCATGTTGAGTAGTGTCGTTGGGGTCACTCATGTAGATTCATGTACCATCTGTATCTTCGAATTTCAGATGTTTTCCTTTATTTTTCATTTGATTCGAGTAGTGTTGTTGGGGGCACTCATGCAAATTATTGTCTTCTTGATCTTGACATTTGTATCTTTGACTTCTAGATGTTTTCCTTTGTTTTCCATCTAATTTGAGTAGTGTCATTGGGAGCACTCACGTAGATTCTTGTTATCTTGATTCTAATCATCATTTGTTTCAAACATCATTTCAACACTATATCAATCATCATTCAACAATAATCTACAACTTCTTCGTGCTTCAACGATGTTATTCATGTTCCTCTTTTTTGGGACATTGTTTTGGTTGCAGGCTTCTTAATGTTTCACCTTGATTTGGAGGATTCTTCAATCCTTCATTCGCCTTTCTCCTTTGGAGAGGAGTTTTTCCCATGAGGTTTTCTCCTTTTCTCTAGTTGTGAGAGATTAGTTTTCTTTGTGCATGGGTACCTCATTGGGCCTTGTTTTTTGGTACCCATCATGCATTCTCTTTTTAGGATTTTTAGCTACTCCCTAAGTTCATATTAAGGGGGTGTTAGAGTAATCATGCATTAGCTAATAATTAATTAATCTTTAATTTATTATTAGTCTAATTTATTCTCATGCACTTAAGCTAAACTTAGGAGTGATTTTCTATGTTAACTAGAGAGCTATTATTAGATAATTTTGTCTTATTGCATGAGATGTTGGTACTTGTCATTATCTAATCCCTATAATTTAGGGTTTCTCCTATATAGCACTCAACCCTCATTGTATTATCAAACATTAGATGCCTTTGATATAACTCTCAACCTTTGAGGACTCTTGTTTTCCTTGAAGATTCTTGAGGTTAATTATGTAAGTATTTTCTTTCTGAGGAATAGCAAATCTTTGTTTTTTAGAGCTCTTGTGTGGAAGGTGTTTTGTTCGGTGTTTGAACCTGTGTCTCATGTTATTCACAAATCTAACAATACACGCCAAGCAACACATTATGGGGGGATTACATTATGTGCAAGCAAAAACAAAAAGACACAAAGGGTACTATACATGTGAGCCAACCTATAGCAAATCGTATGCATCCAAATCTTACTCATCATAAATAGAAGGTGGACAATAAGCTAAAGGAACTACAACAAGTGCAGTACAAGGAGAGGTGCCAAGTTCAACATGTGGTGAGTCACTCATCGTAGGAGGATCATCACAGTTTCCCCCATCTAAATTCATTTATTTTGAAAACATAAGATAATTCATTATGATCTTCTTTTTGTTCTTTCATTTTATCTTCTGAATTAGTATTAAAATATATCACAATGGGTTGCATATTAGTGCTATTGGTGCTATTGTGAGCACTATCATCTATGTGAGTATAATTTTTAATAGGTGACGGGAAGGGGAGTGAAATTTTTATTATTTGTTTTGGTTGGGAAAGATAAGGTTTGGCTTCATGATTCGGTGAGGGAGGTGGAATGGAATTAGGTGATGACAAAGATGGATGGGTGGGAGGTATCTCATTGGAATTTGGTTGTATAGATGGAGGATCATTAGGCAAGGATTTGTTATCTTAAGCAAGTTGACAAGCCATAGTGTGAAGTCTTCATTTGTGTTCCTTTGCACTTCAATTTCATATTGCATGAGCTTTAGCTTATGAAGGGGTAATTGAGGTTTTTCCCAAAATTGGTTCCTTTTCTTCCCTTGTAGGAGGAATTGAAGGAACTATCAAAGGTTGGGAAACCATAGGGGTTTTAGGTTTTTCACAAAGGATTTCTTTTCTTTGGGAGGCACAAAATCAATCCTCAAAGGCTTCACTCAATGATTGTCTCATTTTCCTTGATAGGATGGTGGATGAGGAACCATGATGTAGATGCCAAATGGTCGAGGTTGAGGAATAATACCTAATTCGGTTCGAGGTGAACATTCACTACCCATGGAGTAGGAGGAAAAACCATTGTAGCTATTGAAGACCAAGGAGCCTCAAGTGAAATATTGGTAAGGGATAATTGGGCTATTCGATTAGCTTTAAACTTTTGATATGATAAAAATATATAGTCTTCATGAGGTTGAGTGGGTTGGGCTAGTTGAGGCCAAATGTAATCAAGCGAGAAAATTCCATGAAGGGCCAAAGGTTTAAATCCATTATAATAAATTATATGTATTTGTCCTTCAAATTGGAATATAAAACATTTATGAATAATGAAGAGGACTGCATTCATGGAGGTAAGCCATGGGTGACCTAACTTCACATGAAGTTGATCCAATGTTAGGATTATGGTGAATAAAACATCCAACTTTTTAGGTCCAAATTGAATTGAGAGAGTTAAAGAACCGATTATATGGTGAATAGAACCATCATGAGATTTTAGTGACACTTTTGATTGTTTATGATTATCCTTATATAATTAATGCACATACAAAAATTCTTTAGTGATCATGTTTACTAAATAGACCAAATCAATAAGTATTCCCCTTGTGGGTTTATCATTAATTCTACCAGTGATATAAAGAGGACCATCAGGTGCATGCATAAAAGTGTTAATATATGTAAAAGTGATATTAGGTAAGAGAGTAGGTTGAATTTTGTGAAGATGAGCATCAATCATGTTGATCATATCAGATATGTTATCAACATCTTCTTCATTATCATTTTGTTTGATAAGATTAGTTGAATGACTTGGTAATGGATTGGTAAATATTTGTAAGTTTTGATTAGGTGGCACTACTAATTTTTTCCCTTAATCATTTAGACCAACCAGTTGGATGATATTAGAATCAACGAGGTCTTACACTTGGTGCTTGAAACACATATCTTTTTGTATCATGTCCAGGTGTATGGTGATATTGATAAAAGGCATTTACATTAAAGTTAGGAGGTAATGGTTTGGTGGTGTCAATAAGTTCGAATCGGAGGAAGTTGGATTATGTTCTTGTTAAGAAATTATAACATAATAACATGGAGAGAAATAGGGATTTATGAAAATTGTCTATATCTTGGCCTGAATTGATATGGTGTTGTAGATGTAGTGGTAGCTTGTGTTTGAATGTTATTGGAAGATGGAGGAGCATTTATTTTGATCAAGTTTTTTATTTTATTTTTTAAATGATTGGTAGTTAGATTGAGGAATGAATTTGGATTGACTATTAGAAGCTGATGGAGGTGTACCTTTGGTAATTGTGAAGAGTCATACATAAATGTGTAAATGAAGGAAATTTCATTAATAAGATCTTATTCTGAATGTTAGGTTGTAGGTTTCCAATGAAGACTTTGTGTATATCGACATCTAGGAGAGAATATGAGATTTGTGAATAAAGAGCTTGGTATCATCCTATAAAATTAGTCATTTTTTCTTTAGGTCCTTGTTTACTATGGACCAAACTAGTTAATGTAACTTGAGCTCCAATGTTTGCTTGAAAATGTTGAAGAAATTCATTAATAAGTTGTGTAAAGGAAGGAATTGAATTATTAGGTAATGAAAAAAATCATTCCAAGGCCATGCATTTCAATGATAGAGGAAATATTTTAGCTAAGAGAGCATCTTCAAAGATGAAATCACTACATAAAGTGATAAAAGTTGACACATGATTGTTTGGATCTCCTTTTCCAGTATACTTCTCAAAGCGAGGTATCTCAATGTTTTGTGGAATGGGTGTTTTAAGATAGTGAATGATAACAAACTCCATGTAAGATATGTTGGAGGATTATCATTGGATTGAGTTTGGTTAATGTTCAAAATTTGTTGTTGTAATGATGACATGTTTTATAAGAGTTGATTTATTATAAGATTGTTTGGTGACATGTTTTGAGAGTTTATGGAGTGTGTAGGGCTATTGTTTATGATTAGAGGATGATTATTATAAAATTTAATGAGAGGTGAAGTAAATGGAGGTGTGGTAGATGAAGGAAAAAAACTATAGGTATTCCCACAAGAAAGCCCTAAACTAGAGCAAAGACCATTAGTATATTGTGTGGTGGATGCTATGACTAGAGGGGTGAAAGTAGGAATGGAAGGTGTGGTTGTTGGATAGGAAACTTTTTTTTCTTGCTTGATTTTGAGAATTTATAAGGTTTTGAGCACAAATAGCTACTATAGGGATGTTTGCATCCACTATATGAGATAGGCTATGCAACACTTCTATCACTTGCGAATTGTTGATTAAATTTCTAACGTTATCTACAAGGGGAACTATTTCTCCAACAAAGGATTTGGTGCTTAAGAATAGTTGAAGGAATTCTAGGTCTTTGTCCAATTGTTTAAGTTTTTCCTTAGGGACATGTACAATAAAAAATTTCAAGTACACATGAATGGTTGGTGATGGAGAGGACATAGGCAAAGTAGGAGCAGGGAGAAAATCAAGGATAGATTGCATATATATGATTCCTTAAGTAAAATAGTTATGAAACCTAGGTTCAACACTAGATGTAGCATGAGAAGCCACAAGCCTATAACTATGTCTCATAGGAGTATTTGATATGGGGCACTAGGTCGTGAAGCTCATAAATTAATTACAAGGTTCAAGATACTTAAGTGTTCATACAATGAGGAGAAAATAGATGATGATAATAGAAATAGATTTTTTTTAGAAATAGCAAACAAGTATGCACAGAGGTTATAGAGAAATAATTGTGACTAAAATTTAGAGTGAAATTAGTAGGACAAGGGTGAGGGCACCCTAGACTAGATATGTAAATTTTTGAAAGTTTAAAGATTTGAAAATGTAGTACAGTGTTTAAGGACCTGAGATTATACAGGTTCAGGTCTAAGATAAAGCATAATTCTAGAAATGCAATAAGATCTATTTTTTATATGAGGCACATGAATGCATGGATTTTTATACTTCAAAGCAATAAAATGAGTGCATTAAGTTATAATTACTTGATAAATGACAGTTCCCAGAATGCAAAATGTTATAAATAACTAAATCTATATCTGAAATACTAAAAGATAACACTTTTTAAGAAAGAAATGATGAGATGCAAATATACTTTTTTAATGTCTAACATAACATGAATGCACTTTGAATGATGAAACTTTCAAACAATCTAAGATTTCACTCAAATTTTAGGACAATAAATATGTAAATCAGAAGCTTGCAATTGTAAGATACACCAGGTTCACCAAAATGTGATGTAGGAAAAAAGGATCTAGGGCCTAAATCACACTTTTCAACCTACAACATTATGGGGAAGAAAAATTTATCATAAAATACCACTTGGATACTATCCCTAAGGAAGAGCCATAATGGATGATCAAGGTTTTGGTCCCTTTGGGTTGACTAGGAGTTGAATTGGGTGAATGGATGTGATGTGTGCGATTTTGTAAATGTAAACTAGCTTAACTATGTAACTATAACAAACTGATACAAATTCAGAATAACACAAAATTGTTTGACAAAAACTAAAAACAGAAAAGTAGAGAGCATAGATAGAGGAACCTAGCATTCAAATTTGATCTCAAACTAACTAGTAATGGCCATGGGCACCCTTGACTGAGAATTAGGGTTTTTGGAATCTTAGAACAAGTACAAGTGTGTTACAATCTATAGGTCCTTCCTTGTTGGACTCAATTTCAAAACTTCGTATGTTGATGAATAATTGATCTTGCCCTAATTTGATAAATGAATATGCTTGAATGCTTGATCTCGATGTTAGGTCTTCAATCTTCTCCAAATCCACTTTATATTTATAACCTGCAAGAAAGAGAGGAGAGAAAGGATTGCGTAGTATAGGGGCTTGCCTAAGTCAAACCCTATTTGGTGTTTCCACCTCCACAATGGTTATGATGATGTTGGATAAAGAGGGATTACCCTAGGTTGGGCATAGGAAAATGGGTAAAAACAAATGATAAATCATGAGTACTATAACTTACCATTTAGATATTCTATTTAAGATGCTCAATTGATATTCAAATTACCTAGGTGTTCAAATGGTGAAAAAGACATATTTATATGCATTTATTTATTTCTCGTAATAATTATTTTGAAAGGCCGACAATTGAATTTAAATTTGAAAACATATTGATACCAACAATAAAATATTAAAAATTGGGCCAAAATAGGGTGGTCAAGGGTGATGACACCCTTGACTAGGCCTATTTTGAATTTTAAATTATCATTAAATAAATAAATAATTTTAATTCCCAATTTTATCTTGATTTTCTCAAAACGATAGTAAAACAAGAAAATAATGAGCATAATTAGGTCCAAGCACATAATGGGGAGCCGAACATAATGTGAAATTGTTAGGGTTGATAATTTATGACGCTACAACCACATTCACAAGAGAATCATTTTCTACATTGAAATGGGGTCGAAATCCCACAATAGGTAGAAAACATTGAAAACTAGTTTCAACTACCCTCATTAAGGCTCAACCACTCCTACAACTATTCGAGCTCGATCTAGACACTTTACCTATGAGTATTTAAGACATTTTTGCATAAATTTGGAGTATGTGATGTACATGTTGCATTTATTGTTGTTAGATCCTTTTCCTAGAAAAGTGCACTTCTTGAATGTTATTGCCAATGAATTTCAAGGGTGATTATGTTGATTCCTTGCACTCATGTTGATCATTCAATGCAAGTGTATCATGTTGGTTAGGGAATATTTTCTCATGCCCCTTTTAGTCATATTAGATTTCCATAAAACAAATGCCTTTTGGGTATTGGGCAAGGTTGTGGTTGCGATTTTTCTAGTTGGGTGACCCTCTAACATTGCTCTAACAACTTGGCCATGGGTTTTATCTACGTTATCTTCATTTTTAGATTATTAAAATAGAACAAGGGAGGAGCATAGTAGAAGAGAAGAAATTACATAGTAGAACCAAGAGGTTCATAGTTTCTAGCTTTGAGTGTAGCTATTTTGCACTATAACGATATGGGTTTATCACAAGTATGTAATGATACTTGTACCTATTATAAATTAGATGATTAATGGAATATTTTTCCTTGATTGAGTGTCTCCTTGTGCATGGTGTATGCTTCTAGACTTTTTATGATTACTTAGCTAGCCATATGACTATAAAATTATTGTAAATCTTTTGAGAGATATCTTCTCAAAACAATAAAGGAAGTTTATGGGTATGTGTATGGATTACTAAATAGTCTAATTTAATATTCTACAACTATTTATTGTTTTTTGGATGTATGTGTAGAGCCCAACTTGCTTGTGTATTTTGGAAAACTTGGTCTTTTGTGGTGTATCAATTAATGCATCACCTTAGTTTCAATCATTGCATTTATGATTAGAATCAGAGACTTTTCCACTCAACTGGATAAATGAATCAACTTATTATTTTCTTAATCTCCTCATCATCCTCAATGCACTTGAAATCAATCATTTTAAACATAATTTTGTTTTCCTTTAGTTAGTGTGTTTTAACTATCATACCTAAATATTTACAACATTTAAGGAGTTATCATATATAACATTCTTAAACACTTATAATCTAGATTATATGTTAAGTAGGTGATCATATTGACATATCCAAACTAGCACATAGGTATATTGTGATACTAGTGTTGGAGTACACTGTGTAGTAGGTATAGTTTTTTGTAAGGGTTTTTCTTAGTCATTCAATCATCAATTCAACACCTTAGGGAAAAACCCCCTTGGTTTTGTAGATCTAGAAGTGAAGGAAGTCTTACCCACCTCAAGCATTGGTCCTTACCTACCCAATCTAAATATTAGTTTGTGGCGATCTTCCTAAGTTTGACACCTTTTGGCACCTAGAAGATTATCATACCTTAGGGATTTGGGGTCTATAAATCAAATCACGAACACAACCCACAAATACGTCCAATAACTAGAGGAAGATCATTAAAATGTTTTAGGGCTTGATCCAAACCAAGAGGAGTCACCAGTGCAATCTAAATATATATAAAATATTTATAAGATAACATTAGGTGGGAAAATTGAGCACATTAGATATTGTTGGGAACCAAATGAAATGGCATCATTTTTCTATTTCCTTAAAATTATCATAAATGTAGGGGAGCTCTCCAAGATACCTTTCCTACCACCTCTAACAAGGTCTTCATTTAAAGCATCCATTTTTAGTGGGAATGCACACAGACCATTGATTTTTATAGTGCTACAATGCCCCATGTTAGGGTCTCACCTAGTTGGGTATAATGATGGGTTTTGGGTTTCATTTAGGGGGGTTGAATAGTGAAGTAGAAAGGAAGAACAAGAAGAGAATTAAGAGTCAATTTGAGGATGAAAATATCGATTTATAGTGCAACTATGAGGAGGCAAAGGTTGTATCATACCACTTCAAAGGTCATTATATACTTGTGATTCAATTTTATGTCTCCATTAATGTATGAACACAAAGATTCATGTATTTTCTTCTCAAATGGGCAACACTTCATTGAAAAAGATAAAAGATAACCATTACAAAAGAATCCTCTCTTATTTATAGATGGGAGAGGAGAGTAAATCTAGGAAAATCAGATGAGCAAATCTAGGAAAATTAGGTGAGCAAATCTAGGAAAATCTCACCTAACTAGTTGACTTATTAAAAAATGTTGTCCACCATTATAGGAAAACATATTTGTTTTTACATGTAATTACATTTTTCGAAATGACATGTAAGATGTTGAAACCTATTTAAAAAATGCATAGAAGAAAGCATATAAACTATCTAACACTAGGAGATACAAGAAGTCTTTATGGTTCCTTGCATTGGGCGTGGAAGTATTCATATTTATTCTTTCTCTCCTGTATGAATGCCTCATCTAGACCAAATATATAATCAACAATGGTATGAACTCTTGTGATTCATCTTCTTGCAGATGAGAAAATTTTCTTGCATCTATCTAGATGCATCTTGAGATAGTTAAGAGAAAGACATACATCACATATGGAATGCATGAAAGTATTTGAAAATCCTTCATCTTCCACTTGCTTCATGATAGCTTCCTTGAATATTTGAGCAATCTCACTGACCGAGAGTAAAGTATGATCATCATCAAGGAGCTTACCCAATAACTACTCAATTCCATTCACCATGATGACACAATGTCCTTCGACATCTTCTTGTACTTGTTGGATGTCCTTGATGAGAGATTTGATCACTTGTATGTGGTTCTTAAGAGATTCTCTTATTTCCACATACTTCTCTTTGTCAGGAATTACCCCAACTTCCATTAATTTACTTAACTTTTCCTCTTTCATTTGTGACCAAAATGAAAGACATCTTTCCATTTCTTTCTACTCTTTGGAAAGTGTGTTTTTCTTCTTTCTCAAGCTCTAATTTCAACTTGGCTACTTGAGAAATCTTTTCATCTACAACAACTATGAGCTATGAGCCATGTTCTATTATCTCATCAATGAAATCATATAACACCTTTCCCTTGGAGACAAACTTCTCCACCTTTTGCACTGTTGGTTCCTCGATGCTCACCATGGCCATAGGTTGCACATTCTATGAAGAACCTGCAATATTCCTCAAAACAGATGCATAACACTCAGATTTATCCTTGTACATGTTTCTCGCCTGCTCCTTCTTATCAAGCCTTCCTGATAATGCATTCAAGACCACTTGCGCATCTTCTTTTGCACTTGCATTTGTTACCTTACCAAGCTGAACTCTTGTGACAGTGTAATCTTCCATGTTTACAACACCTTGCCCATGTGGGGGTAAACCAATATCAAAAAACCTGTGACTTGATTTGTCAATATGAAGCCTTGAATGAACTTTAGCCTTCTTCTTCCCCTTGGCTTTTGGAGGAGCTATCTCTTCAATATCAAGCTCATTTGGGGAAATCATTTATTTCTTGAACTTTGATACTTGTGAGATTAGCTAAGGTGGAAGAGATGAAGTATATTCTTCTTGATTTATTGTCAACTCCTGCATTGTAGCCACTTCTATAGGAATGGTTGATATTGTAACAATCGAGGTAGTATCAGTCATGATAGCTCCAGTGGAATGCAAACCAAGTGGATCCTACAAAGACTCATTCATGAACCTGTGAAATTCATCCTCAAAAGAGATATCAAATGATGGAGATGAAAAACTTGGAATGGATGAGGGAGAACTCAAAGAAACATCAACAATTTGTAAGTTTGAAATTGTAGGGGGAGTGGTAAGGACTGTTGATACTGAAGGGGGAATGGAAACATTCACTACATTTAAAGTTGTTGTAGGAAGAGGTGAGGTAGGAAGAGAAGGTGGAGGAGTAGTTGGATTTGAAGGAGTATGAGGGATATTGGTAGTAACAGGAGATGATGTTTGGGGAAGATCTTCAATAATATTCTCATGGGGAGATAGAGGTTGTTCATCATCATGCCTGAGTTCCTCCTCATTACCTTATTTTTCACCTTGGTCTTTTGCAGATTCTTCCTTATTATATTCTTTTGATTCTTCACTTTCGTTTTCTTCTTCTTCTTCAGAAGATTGTTCCTCAGAAGCAAGCTCCTTTCCTTCTGCATGTGGTTGTTCTGATTCTGTGGCATCCTCTTCTTCAACTATTTGTGTTGCACTTTTACCAAAAGTAAACTTGATCTTAGGACCTCTTTGAGAAGAAGAGGAAGTTTCTGCATGCTTTTTTTTTGTGCGGAGCTCTTTCCGTTGACTAGTTTCTACTCCCGATGTTTCTCCTTTTGATTCTATTTTGAAAGATTTCATTTGAAAGCCATACCTATGCAACCATTTAGCTGTGTTATGCAAAATAGGAGCAAGTATTTCTCTAATAGAAACACTTTCTTTCTTAGACCATTGCATTGGAGGTAAAGGCTTCCCTACAATTTCATCCTCTTCATAAGCATAATTCATGATGTCGCTAGGATCTTCAAAATCCTTTGGAATATCAGCTACACCAAAATCTTTGATTTGTTCCACTGTTAACCTACAAAAATCCATTCTACGAATGTCTTCTTCATCTCTATAGTCTACCCATATATCTTCAAAGCGGTAGACATGTCGATGATCTTTCTTTAGTTTCCTATTCACATCTCGGTATTCAAAGTCAAATCTATATCTATACGTCCTTATAGTCATGATTTGCATTTTTGCAGCAACTGACTTTGCTTTTTGTACACTATGAATAGTATATCTCCCAATAGTTTGTGGAAATCTGAAACTTGGCTTGTGAATTCCCTAGTGTTCCTTATGGACCAAGATCAATTTTTTGCATAGCTCCATTAGTATCCACTTGTTTGAGGGATATCTAGGTATCATATATGGACACCTAGAATAACAACCTACTCTCAAATATGTGAAGATTGGAAACTGCAAAAAGATACATCTGACCTTAGTAACAACTTTGTAGGCTTCATCTGATACTCTTTTCTTTTCAAGAGTTAGATCAAAAGTGGTAGGGGTGCAAAGAAAGCATCTGTGACTCTTCTAAAATGTTTAAGACTTTCTCTTAATTTCAACTAATAATAGAAATCATAGATAGGTACAACATTTTTGTTTCCTTTTGTAGACAACCCTAGAAAATGCCTCATAATTGCAGCAACATATACCAAATAGGAAGTCATGTAAAATTTCAAAGTGGTTGGTACATTGATCAAGTGCTCATGAATTTCATCACTTATCTGAGTTTCTTAATCTATGTGTGTTTTTTTTCTCCTGATGATGCGGATGTGCTCATACATCCAATCTTGAAAATGACATGATTTAGGCAAGCCTTTTACCCTGATCAGGAGGGTAATCATATCCCTAATGTCCTCTTTGAAATCACTTCAAGGAAGCCCTGTAGGCCATCTTGAGATAGTGGGCCTTGGAGATTTCAACCATTGAGTATTAATCAATGTTTTAGCTTTATTTGGATCCTTATCATAGATCTCCTTACTTGTTGAATTGAGATTTTGTTATATTGTTCCATGTGTGGAACTCAGAAAATAATATCAAAGAATTCAAGATCTAATCTCATCATGATTTGTCTTGAGGAATCTCTCACACTTCTATCTTCTCAGATGTAATGATATGCAACTTGGAGAACAAACTTTGTGTTATGAGCAACAATTGGGAATGTAGATACCAAGTGCAAGTTGCTATGAATAGTAGATCTCAAATCTTCTTCTAATGGTTTCTTCTTAGTTCTTTTTACAAAATCTTCCATGTCTTGATGACCAATTTACGTGTCTTTGATTTCATCGACCTTTGAGAGCACAACAATAGGTAGAAAGACACCTTGATATTTGTACTTCATTTTTCCCTCCTTCTTAAAAGATAACAGAGGCTTTTTTCTATCATCTAAAAATATCAAAGATCAAGGAATGTCACCTTCAGGGATCACTTGATGAGATCTTGAGAGGAACTGCAAGAATAATGGATTAGCAAATGTTAGGAAAAAATGTGTTGTTGGAAAGCGTGAAGCAAGCAGGAAATTTGGAGCAAGTGCAAACAAGCTATGGAGCATGGAAAACAAAGCATTAGTGATGAAATGAAGTTCAGAGAGCAAATGGAATGATTTTATGAGTGGGAAGTGAAAAACTACTTTTTGTGTAGGAGCACTGAAAATCAGGGCTCCTACATCTTGAGAAGTCAATTTGCATGTAGTAGTGCTGAAAAACAATGCTCTTACATTCCTTAAGAATTTGCAATAACTTGTGTTGGAGCGCTAAAAATCAGCACTATGACATTTTGGGGAAATATCTACTTCATGCTTGAGTGCTAATTTTTAGCGCTTGGGCATCTCACATGGGAAAAACTTTGTATGCAAGGGCAGTGAAAATCACCACTCGTGCATGTCAAGGGAAAGATCACTTCATGTAGGAGTAGTGATTTTCACCACTCCTACATCTTGTATGATGGTGTCCAAATGGGATGTAGACGCAGGGATTTTCACCACTCGGATAGATAGGGAAGGTCAACCATGTAGAAGTAGCAAAAAAGCCTGCTTGAGCATGGATGAAGACACTTGGTGAAAATCGATGAAGATCGATGAAAGATCATTCAAAGTCACCAGCCGTGAAGATAGGTGATAGAGTGGTGTAAATGACAGTAGAGCATCAAGAAGATGATGCGCACAACAAATAACAACTAGGGCATGAAAACCCCAAGAGCCGAATCATGGAAGGGCGACGAAAGGAAAGTAAAAGATTTCAAGATAAAAGAAACCAAAACCAGGGCCAACGATGATAGAAAATAATTTCAAAAATGAAAGCATCAAAACCCTAATTGAAAGAGAGAATAACATCAAAGATCGACAAAGAAGAAAGACACAAAAACGTACTTGATGAAAGCAACCGAAACCCTAGCTTGAAAGCCCGCAAAATCCATGAACACAATCTCATTTGGAGTTTGGAGAATGACCAGTGTGAGGAGGAATGGAGAGGATAGATAAAAAATGAGGATAAATTAACCTAAAACAACCTTAATAATTCATTGGAAAAAGATCATTAATGAACTCGAGTTGCATTAATGATAGAGTACAAAAAGGGAGGGAAAATGTAGGAGCGGTGAAAATCACCACTCCAACATTTTTGAAACATTAGATATGCATTAGCGGTAAAAATTACTACTCAGTCATATGAAAGACTTGTCGAAAGGAAACATGCACTAGCGGTGAAAATCACCGCTTGTGCATGCAAGGGTGAATGCAAAGTGTAGGAGCGGTGATTTTCACCGCTCCAACACTTAGAGAAATTTCTAACATAAGGCTCATGTAGGAGTGCTGAAAATCAACGCTCCGACATGAGTGAAATTTTGAAAAACTCCCAAAGAGTGGGAAACAACAAAAATATCTATTTTGAAGATTTTTGAAAGATGAATAATGAGAGACGCTCAAATGGATGATTTGAGGTTTAGGACTACACATCGAGGGAAATCAAAATTTGCCTCGTTTTGCATGATTGAATTACACAAAACTATGAAACGGAAGAGTTTCATAGGGGGTTATCCCATGAATGGAGCGTTGCTAGATTCGAGGATAACAAGATGGTAATTTGGAATCTTATTGAATACCCTAAATTTGTTTCTCATGCACAATTTAACAACTAACCCTAATCCTTGTATGCACAAGGAAAGGACCACACAAACTTCTACAAATTAACCAGTTTTAGATTCAAATGTGACAATTTGAGATGCACTATTTTTTTGGAAACTTTAAAACCCCAGATCCAACGTCTATAAGTATTAAGGCTCTAAATTACGAGATGCTTCATACGAAAATGACCTAAACTCATTTGTAAATCCACATGAACAATCTCCCACAACTTATTATATACTCGACACTCATTCACAAACACCAGAAGGTTGACATTTAAACAAAAATTCATTTCCCAGCGACGCAAATTACCTAAGGTTTCTTTTTATTAAATGTTAAACCATTTTAAAATAAGTAAATAAAGTGGGCCATGGAATACCTACCTATAATTCACACAAAATCCAAGGTGAGAAGATTTGTAGATGCGACGATCATAAGGAAGGGCTTGAGTGAGCTTGAATGTAATTAGATTCGCTCTTTGTGGATGCAACATGATCAAATAGTACCCAAAATTGTTTATATACCCAAACAAACTACTGCCATTAATGCCTTAAAATTGACAGAGTGTCAAGTACTCACATGAAAAAATACGATGTTGATCAATCTTGCAAAAATTTGATAGAGACAATCCTTGCAGAGATATAGGGTCTCCAATCCATACAAAAAAATCAGGTTAGCATGACTTTGTAGAGATTCATGGTTTGTGGAATTTTCCCATGCACTTGATATTGCATGTTTTTCTAGTAGACTCACTATAACCAATTCTTTGCAACCTTTAAAATTTGACTCAAAATGCAACCCAAACCTTGAACCAAAACAAGCAAGAAACTAAAAGAAAACTAACCTAAACAATACCCTAACCTAGAAAGCAAAAAGCAAAAGAAAAGAGGGGGTCCTTGTTTTCAACGGGGTGTGTGTGCAAGGCACAATAAATGGTGACTCTATTAGGGAAATGCTTCAGAGCGTTTTGAAAGGTAAATAAAAATCACAAGCCCAAAATCTTTGGTTGGTTTCACAAACTAATTAGGATAAGATACCAAGAATACCAAAGACCATAATCTAAATGACTAAGAAAACCTCCTTCAAATGCGAGAAACCAAAGTGTGAAAAGTTCGATCATTAGTCATTCAAGAGTATCCCAAAAGGATTTGTGTGACAAAATATAGGGCTACATGAATGATCCTTATCCAAAATCATCTAGGATAGAGCCCCACTACTAGTCAGGCATCTATAGCTCCGATGAGGTTATTGTTGTTATTCCCTTGAACATAGTTCTATTGCTAGCCAAGCATCTATAGCCTCAGTAGAGATATTTGAATCCTCCTAATAGTTGAAATTGATTGTGATCATATTTTCTTTTTCCTTTTTCACTTTAGATTTACTTGAAGTTTCTTTTCAACTTGCAAGTGATGAAGCTTAACAATTCAAGGCTGGAAATAATAGTGGCGTTGAAGAAAGAACTTAAAAATTTTCACCTTACAACTAGCAACATAACACCTTACGAAGAGACTCGAAAATGTTTTCTTGATTGTGTTATATAATGTGTTTGGTTTCAAAACATGCTAAAGAGGGTTCAAAAATTTAGAAACCTTCCCAAGGCCTTATAACTAGAGTAACTTATCACTTGACTGACTGATTCATGTTTATATTGGGATTTGTGACTCAATGTTTATCAAAGAAACCAACCAGTTCCTTTCCCAAATAGAGATAAAATTATTGAGAAACCAAGCCTACCTAAAAGGAAAATGAGAATGAATACAATGAAGAAAAAACCAAAACCTACACTAAATATATAAAAGAAAACTAACCTGAGAAATAACTCAATCTTGAAAATAATGCTTGAGATATTGCTCATTAACAAGCAATAGTACATATTCTCCTGTAAGAGTCTTCAAATGATAAGTATTGTCCCCTAAAATTTATGAAATCTAAAATGGTCCTAGCCACAACTTATCAAACTTGGCATGTTTACCCTTTTTTATCATGATATTTGTCCCAATAAAGAGGTAGATTAGAAATTCAAAATGACTTAACTTGGGCGTGTTGATCAAACTAGCACTTAACCACACCTTGATACTTAACAAAATTTTCAATAGCATCATCATATTTTTCCTCTAGATGGAGGAGTTGAGCAAGGAAAGATTCTAACTTGTCCTCTTCATCACAATATTCATGGATAAATTGGGGGTTAGGGATTTTCAAGTGCATTGGGAAAACAAGCTCCAAACCATAAACCAAATGGTATGGAGAAGTCCTCAAAGTAGCTTTCTTATGACTACAATCCACCTAAAGGGCGAACCTTAGTTGGGTGTTCCATTCTTTAGGATTCTTATCGAGCAACTTATGAATAACAGCTAAAAGATTTTTATTTGTGGATTTAACTAAACCATTACCCTGGGGATAATCATTGGATGAAAATTTTAAAACAATCCTTAATCAAAGGCCCAATTAGAAAACTTCAGTGATGAAAATGTAGGACCATTGTCACAAACCAATGCAAATGGACGACCAAAATGAGTAATTATATGATCTTCAAGAAATTTAATTACTACCTAAATAATACATTGCTTACATGCTACAACCTTTGGCCATCTAGTGCAATAATTAGTAGCTGCTAGAATATACCTATGGCTTGCAAATAAAGGAGGATTGATCACACTAATAAAGTCAAGCTCCCACTACATGAAAGGATGCATCTCTACCACAGGTTGGAGTGGAATAGTAGTATATCTCTCTTTACTTGTGGTTGTTTGACATGTGGGGCAAGCACACACATATAGGTGTGCATCATGAAATAAGGTTGACCAATAATATATTTCCCTCAAAATATGATATGCAATAATAGCTCCTGAACCATGACCTATCTTGAATTTGATATGAAAGTCATTCAACACATTGGAAGCCTCTTGTTTACTCAAAAATATTAAATAAATATCCTCACAATTCCTCTTATATGGCATTGACCCTTTGAGCATGCAACCATTACTCTTCAATTACAAATCATTCTTTTGAACACCATTTAAATGAGGCGAGAAATGTTGATTAAGTTTATAGAAAGTAATATCATTATACCACTCATTAGGAGAGACCTCTTCAAGATTGTATTGATGCACTGCAAGACATGGATCATTATCATCCATTGTCTACATCAAAGCCTGGCCATGTACCAACTTTATAGGTTGAATTTCTAAATCAAATTTCTTTAACATAGTAACCCATTTTCCTCTGTGTTCACCTAGTTCATTCTACATAAGCAATATCTTAATAGCTGGGTTGGGTCCTATTGCATACAATTTACTTCTCAAAATATAATGCCTAAATTTATTGATGGCTCTCACCAGAGCATAAGCCTATTTTTCTACATTCAAGTACCTCAATTTTGCATCTTTCAAAGGTGTGCTCAGAAAAGCTATTGGACACTCATCACTTGATTCTTTCTTTTGTGTGAGCATCATTGTGCATGTATGGTCCAATGAGAAGGAATAGATATAGAAAGGCCTAGCATAATTAGGACTTACTAACGTTGGAGCATCAACAATGGTTTGCTTGATTTCCTCAAAAGTCCTCTTGGCTTTAGGAGTCCACTCAATTTTTGCATCTTGTTTCAACATAACATTCAAAGATCTTACAATCTCTGCAAAACTGGTAATAAATTTTTGGAAAAAAATGATCTTCCCAAAATACGACTTGAATTCCTTCTTATTTGCTGGAGGCTAAATCTTCAAGATGGCCTGCACTCATCTGGGGTCAATGAAAATCCCCTTTTCTGAAATGACATGATACAAGAGCTTACCCTCCATAACTCCCAAAATACACCTTTTAGGATTAGGTGAGATATCAAATTCTCTACATCATTGAAACACCCTGCATAAATATAAAATATGATTTTCTCTTTGTTTGGAGAACAAGTTGTCAAATAATTCATATAAATAATTATATATTTACCAACTAGTTCTTTAATGCAATATCCATAGATTTTTGGAAGGTTTCCCCAACATTAATCAATCCAAATGGCATCCTTCAATATGCAAAATTTCCCCACTTCATGGTGAAATCCATTTTCAATCTTTCTTCACGTGCTACCATCACTTGGTTATATCCTGAGTAGCCATCTAAGAAAGACATCATCTATGATCCATTAACAATCTGCAACACTTCATCTAGTGATGGTAAAGGATAATTATCTTTCTCAGAAGCACAATTGAGATTTCAAAAATCAACACACAACCAAATTTCACCATTTTTTCCTAACTAGAACCAAATTAGCCACCCATGTTGGGTGTCGTATAGGGAAGATTATCCTTATTAATAACAGTTTTTAGATTTCTTTATAAATCAATGGCTCCAATAATTCATTGATAGGTCATTGTTGTTTCCTGTTAAACCTGTTTCCTGAAAGGTTTAACATCAGGCCTGAGAGGGATAGTATGTGTAATAATAGAAGTATCATATGTCTTCAGATCCTCATAAATCCAAGCTATTATGTCATGGTATAAATGGAGGGCCTTGAATATCCCTTATTTCTCTTCTAGAGTGCAAACCTTTATGAGAAGGATATTCTTTTCCTCCTTGGTTGTGCCCATATTATAGGTATCACATTTACCACCTACGAATTTTGAATGTTGATCCCTAGATCTCAACTAGTCCAAATTGAAAATGCATTCCAACTGAACCATCCCTCAGGGAATCATATTAGTCTTCAAATTAACCACTCTCTTGAGATATATCACTGCTTCCTCAGGTTTTGCTTCATCTATAATTTGAGCTACAAACACATATGAACTAGTAATAAAATCTAATATGTGCTTGTCATCTTCAAACACTTGAAAATTAGTAACATTATTTGGCACTAAGAGTGTAGGAGTGAGCTCAACTGTGAACCTCTTCAAGCTAGATAATGACAGTGGTTGTAATGCACTAGCTGCCTACACTAAGGCATCAATGACACGATTCTTATGTTAAGGAATTAACTAAATATTAAAAGCATAAAAAATCTCAATCAAATCCCATGTATGATGGTGATAGCTTCCTACCATGAAAAGATTATTGCTTAAGCTCAGAATCACCAAAAACTTGTTATACCTTAGCCTTTTTATGAATTGTCATTAAAAGTCCATGCTAGTGCTTCATATTATACACTATTATTGGTGCAGTATAATTACAATA
>VDFB02271253.1:0-62968 GCA_007258455.2 Sequoia sempervirens
TTGAGAAAAGTGGAATTTTTATCTTTGAAGGAAAAAAAGTTATGCATTTTACGGTGGCGTCACTTTTAAAAATGTTGTTTTTTGAAAAAAACTAATTTTCATGGGAGATGGAAAAAAAGTGCAATCTAATTCCAAAAATTTTGAAAAAAATATTTTTATAATTTACAGACAAAATGTGACGAGACTCTAGTTTGCATCATCTTCAAATTCCTCACTGTTTAACCGCTATAGGTGCTCGAATGTGAAGATTTAGTTAAAAAACAAAAAAATCAATGTCCAGTTTGGCCAAAAATTGTAAACCACTATTGTGGGATCACCCTGCTTCTATTAAGAAGAAATGGCAAGAGGTTCATTGGCTGGATAAAATGCTCTTACCTTCTCACTTTAGAATCAAAGCCTCTTTTCCTCTCTAGTCTATTTGGAAAGCTTGGCAAAAAGTTAGCATGTTTTTAAATTGGAATGGATATTCCTTGCAGACAGGGTTTAGCTTTGTTTCTATGTCTATTTGGTGTAACAAAATAATTTCTTATCATGATCTGCCATTGGCCTTATGTTTCCCAAGACAAGCTCATTATTTGTTTAAAAAGGGAGTTAGACAATTCAAAGATCTTTGGGATTTTTACATTTTTGATTTGGTTCCTTGGAACAACATTAAGGAGCAGCATGGGTTGAATTCTAGTTATGAACAGTTCATAATTTTTATTAAGTCTCTAGTGCCAGTTGATCTAACAATGAAGTTTTGTACTTCAAGGGACTGCTTTTTCTTTAGAGATTGGAAATGGTTAACTTATAGTCACTTCAATAATCTTCCATTAAAAAATGTCTATTTAAAGTTGCTTCCTAGTTGGAATATCACTAATCGGTTGAATCAAAAGTGGAAATGTAGACTTAGCAGTAAATTTTGGTGTAAATTAAGTGCTTAAATATGGTATTCCAAAGCTGATTTTGACTCACAGGTGTTGGTTTGGAAGATATTGCACTGCAAGCTACCTGTGGGAGATAGATTGAAGTGCATTATGGTTCAACCAACAAAATGCCCTTTTTGTAAGGCTATTGAAAGTTTGAGGCACATTTTTTGGGATTGTGTATATGTTAAAAGGCAATGGTTTACTATTTTTAGAGACTTCTCAGCTATTTTTAATCATGACTTAACTTGGAAAGAGATTGTTTTTGGGCTTGGTATTCAAAAGGAGGTGATTGTTGATTCTATTTGACATGTTATTTTGAAAAATATATGGAGAAATCATTGTGCTGCAATGTTTTCTAATAATTTTTATCAGGTTGTTCAGACTTTATGGATTTACTTTGACATATGTTTTCAGGTTGTTGTAATTTTTTCACATATACAGGTAATATGTAAGAAGAATGACAGAGCTAAACATCGGTTACAACAGATTAAAGATCAGATAGTGAAGTTTTAGTTGGACAATAAACTTGATCATAATGTTATACAACTTTTGTCTATGTAATTGTATGGTTGATTTTTTGTACTGCCTCAGTGAATGTCATTGGCTCATGTAGATTTTGTATTGTTTGTCTGGCATTTTGGCTAGTCATGTTTTACAGCTACTGCTGGAAGCTTTTTCCTTGTAAATTCTTTTGCTTTGTTTAATTAAAAAAAAAAAACATACGATTGAATAAAAATATAGGTATTTTAAATATTTTAGACATGTCTATTTAAGATTTTTAATATTTCTCTCAAAAAAATTAATACAATTTATTTAGTAATTTATCTGACAGACCTTGTGGGTGGTAGGGTGGGCTCCCTCCGCCCCTCATTCGGTCATTTGTCAAGTCATCACAGGGTGGACATGAGGTGGTGGATGGGATGGACATGGTGTTCGTAGAGTGGCAATGTCATATCACTCCAAGCCTTTTCAAATTAGCCGAAGGGAGGTGAAGCAGATTAAATTAAGTTAGTAGTTCATGAAGATAGGGGAACCCTTGGCGTCTGACAGGGGGAATGAATGTCACAGGATTCAAAGTGTCATTAGCTTGACACGTAGGGCACAGCAATTATGGAAGCGAAAGCTGAAGGGCCGAGTGGCAACTCACTTCACACGAAGTGATAGTTGTATGTAGGTGGAAGGGCGAAGGTCGTAGGATACTGTCATGGCAAGGACGATATGCTCGCTTTGCCATTATTCAGACTCGTGTGCGGAGGCTTAGCTTTACATCTCACAGGCTTATTAATTGTTTTGATGAAGTCATTCTTAATGTATGGTCTTCGAAGTCTGGTTTGTCTTTTGTCTCTGTGCAGGGAACAACCATTAAAAGCATTGCAAATGGTGAGGATGACGAAGTCAAAATTCATCATCTCCATTTTGGCGATGGGGCTGGAAAGTTTTGGGGTTGATACACCAGTCTCCTTGATGGCCACGGAGAGGCAGATAGCCTTTCGGGAGGTTATGGACCAGAGGTTAAAGAGAATTCTGCTCGAGGATGACCCGGTGTCATTAGTAGCTGTTAAAATGGTTCTACTCCTCTCGGTTTCTAGCAATGATTTTGGACTTGGACACCCCGAAGGCGGAGGAAAAGGAAATGATGGTGCGTCTCTTCCGTGAGGACTTTCTTGGGGGTCTAGAGAAGACATTAAAAGTGGCTTTCAAAGGCAAAGGAATCCCACGCCCCGCAGACTTGGACCTCCTATGGGAGACGGATGATGCAATTAAAGTCTTTCCCTTCATCCTAGACATCAAAGGGCCAGAACTATTGAGGCATAGAATGATAGCAGTCGTGGCTGTGGAATTTTTGAAGAGAAAGATGAAGCTTGTGCCGGAGGAAGGACTGGAATGGATGGAAATTTCATAAGGTTTGCAGAATTAAATGGTTTTATGTGAGGCTCGGCCTCTGTGCTTGAAGTTTTTTAAGTTTTAAAATTTAATAGCTTGTCAAACTTTGGTTGGTCTTTTAGTAATAGTGCAGTGGCACTGTAATTTCGTTATTAGATGGATGAGGCTCGGCCTCCGACCTAAATTTTTTGTACCGATGCTTATAGTAGTCCGTTTCTTGAAGCTTGCAATGGGACTATAAATGTTGAAATGGTGGAATTTTGTCCCGGATTGGATTGTTTTGTTGTTCGACTCGGTGTCCAGGAAGGACCTTTAACCCCTGCTTAGCAGATGCATGTATACTTTTATAAAATCAATATAAATCCTACCTTGCGTATCAAAAAAAAATTATCTGACAAACCTCTACAGAAAATATTCTGTCAGGGATACCTTGTGTAAGTACTCTGGTGTTGAAGTGCTTTGTCTCCAAGAAGTTAAAATCTTTGGTTTTTTGCTTGTTGCGGCTTGTCGCTCTATTTGGCCAGCTAGTAAAATGCTTTGTACTACCCATGATGTTGGGCATGGCGGAGCTGTCACCCTTTTGGCCCCATGGTGGCACTCTTTTGTGGTCAACCACGGGTCTGATCCCACTCATCGGCTCATCTGGATCCTTCTCAACATTGATAATAATTCATTTGGGATTATTAATGTCTATGCTTCTAATGATGCTATGGAATGCTCTTTGCTCTGGCATTGGATTGTTGATTCTTTACTAGTTGCTACCTGGTTACTTTTTGGGGACTTCAATATGGTAGAAATGGCGTCTAACAAAGATGGCACTTTGCCATTCAGATGGATAGCTGGGGAAAGATGGCACTCTCTAATTTAAATATTTAAATTACCAATTTTAATGATCTAATAAATTACCAAATGTATAGTAATTTATCACATGATGTAAAATCATGATTTGTAAAATTTTATTTATATTTTATACATACTTTGAATTAAAAAATATTTTTATCACATTTTTTAAATAATATTTTTAGTGTATCTTTATTATTTTGTATACTAAATAAAATATTTTCATGGTTTCTTTAAAATAGATAATTAATTTTAATAAATATTGTATAGATGTTTTTTATTATTTTTATTAAATTATTTTATCTATTATTAATTTTTAAAAATTTCTAATAAAAATTATTAATTATTATTTTACTATACATCATAAGTAAATTATTATGAAACATATTTTTCTCATAATAAATTAATTAATTATTACAAAATATGTAATATAATATAATATATTTATATTTACCCTATATTTCTTATATACATTAAATTAGATTATGTCATCAGTAAATTCTTGTAGAAGCATATAATATTATTATATTTATATTATAAATAAATACAATGTATTATATTGTATATTATACTATACAATAAATTTGTTTAAGATATAATAATATATATTATAATAAATATTAGAATATATTTAAAATTTATATACATTAATATATTAATATAAATAACATAACTATGAAATAACCTATTAAAATTTATATTTATATATGCAAATTTATATACTATTATTTATAAATAAATATAATGAAGTCTTGATGGTAATAGATTTTGAAAAAAAATCTCCAACATTTTGTTATTTCTAGTATTTTTTTTTAATGAAAACTTAAGTAAAGATTAAGTTTTCATTCCATAATTATCATGAAGAACCTATAAAAAATTATGGCACCTTTGTTCCTAAAAGAATTTGCTAGGCTTGTGAAGCTATAAAGTCATGGAATGATTTTGTGAATAAGTTTTATATAATCAATGTTATTAGATTTCCACAATCCATAAGAATATTAGTAGTTATTTCTGGATTCGATTGTGTGTAAGCTTTTTGGATCAATGTTTCGGATCACACTTTGTGATCCATCATTAGGATAGAGAGCTCAAGGATATGAAAAAGCTTTTTGGATCAATTTTTCATATCCTTTAGCTCTCTATCCTGCTGATGGATCACAGAGTGTGATCCGAAACATCGATCCAAAAATCTTACACACAATTGAATCCAGAAATAACTACTAATAAGTTTTATATAAACCAAAATCTTTTTGTATAGTCTCTTCTTATCACTTGCTAGGGTTAATCCCTTGTCAAAATTTTATGGGCTTATGCTTTAAAAATTTATAACGACAAAATTCATAGTCTTTTATAAATTTTTAAACCATAAGCTTAAAAAATTTTGACAAAAATATTAAAATATTAAAAATCTACTTTAAATTGATAATTTTTATCAAACATTTTTAATATCTACTTTATATTGATAATTTCTTTTTGACAATTAGCATTTTCTAGTTGCCACAAATTTATATTTTACTTCTAGTTTAGAATTACTTAACCATAAATACTCTATACATTTTGCATACTACAAAAAAATATAAGACATATAAATTTTACTTGTTCTTGATTCATATATTTAATGGTCTTCATCATCAAGATATATATTATTTAAATACTTAATATTTTTTCAAAAATAATAATTAAAATCTGAGATATCAAGTTTTCACAATCCATACTGATTATTTACATCAATTTTCTCGATTTTATTGTATTAAAATATTTGACACGAATATTAAAAAATTTAAATAGACATGTCTAAAATATTTAAAATACCTACCTCTATTTTTATTCAATCATATATTTTACTTTTATAAACTTTTAATTTATAATAAAAATAAATAATAATTATTCAAATTAATACTATAAAATATATAATATTTTAATTGTTAAACTTATTAATGTTTCAGAAAAGATATAATAACTTTATGAATGTTCTAATCGTGACATTACAGATTGATTGGATAAGCGGCTATCCAGAAAAAAATTTAAAAAAAACAATACAGAGAAAAAAAAACATGAGAGCGAAAACAGATAGTTTGCAGAAGTCTACGGCAAGCGAGGACTGACGGACGATCAGTTCACAAATACTGGCAGACGACGGCACTGGCACTGGCAGACATTTAGCGGGTACAGCCATCGGATGCACCACATGGGGCATCCTGATGGCTGCATAGACAGTGCCCCACTGCAAGGGATATAGCTTACAGCGGCTCTGAAACAAGCCGCTTTAATAACAATAACAGAAATAAGCGTAAATATATAGTATTTAACAGATATAAGCGTGCATATTGATGCTACGGTACCATTTGATTGCAGTGCTGCTACTAGGAAATAGCTTATTTGCAGGACGCTTTTTGTTTGATTAGAGAAACGAAATTGTGGATGCTTGCCCGATAGATTTCGCAATCGTTCCTCGTCAAGTCTGCACTAATCTCTTGAACGCGAGATCTGATGTGTCCGCCTTCCTCTTCCACCATTACTGTGCGAACAGCTTTACAGACGTCTTCCTTGGAAAAAGAATTATCCTCCTCATTTCTCCGGACCTCCACCCCCAACTTGAGTTCCTGGGCTATGAGCTTAGCATGTAGGCCCTGTTCGTACTGCAGTGGAAGAGTCACAAATGGCACCCCAAACCTCAGTCCTTCAGACACTGAGATCCACCCACAATGATTGAGGAACACACCCGCAGAAGAATGGGCGAGAATGTGCAACTGAGGCGCCCACTCCGTCACCAAAAGTCCTCTTCCTCCTGTGCGCCCCACAAAGCCCTGGGGCAATGCAGCGGCCATCTGGTGGAGAAGAATAAAGAGAAATGGAAGCTCACTTTCTTCTAAGCCCAGCGCTAAGGCAGCGAGCTCTTGTGGGGTGAGAATACATTCGCTGCCAAAGGAGACCACCACCACTGAACGGGGCCTCTGCGCGTCCATCCAGGCCAAGCAACGGTCATCTGCCGGTGGCGGCGTTAGATCTGGCATCTGTATCCCAACGGGAAGCACGGGCCTGCCACTGATTCTTTCCGAATACTCCAAGTATTTGCCTTCTAATTCTGCACACGTATTGAAGGCTATCACCCAGCTACCCTTAAAACACATGCTCCACCGCTCTGCCATGTTAATGTGCTCTTCCTTCTTTTGGAGTACATGCTGCTCCCTTCGTGCTACAAACGATGAATGGCGGATGTGTGCCGAGGGGAAACCAGGCGGCGGCACTGTTAGATCTGGGACTATTGTGCTTTCCTCTATAATGGTGGCTTCGTGGCCTAGAAGGAAACCTGTACTGGAGGCAGACGTGATGACGAAAAATATGGTGGGAATGCCCAGTTTGGCGGCGATGCGAGAAGCCCAGTACTGTGTCATATCGTGGATTACCAAATCCGGTGAAATCCTTCCCAACAGGGCTTCGAACGGCTTTTCCCACTCGTCCATGGCTTCGATAAGTAGCTGAATTGTGCCTCCTTGCTTCAAATGTGCAGTTGACTCAACGCCTACGGGCAGCCCGTCTACGGAGGGCAGTGGAAGCTCCAGCAGTTCGATTTCTGGGATGGGTTGTAGCTGCGATATCTGCTGCTTAAGCCATCTGATATTGAGGGGAGAGGAGAGGAAGGAAATCTTGAGACCATGAGCACACAATTTCTTGGCCAGCTCTAAGAAGGTTCTCATGTGGCTGTATGAAAGCCAAGGGACCATCAGAACATGGAGCTGTCGCTTCTCTTCTTCCATACTCCTGAAATCAAAATGTATGTTTTGCATTGAAGACCGCTCGATCGCTCGTTTAAGATGACCCGGCGTGATTATCGATTAGGTGAAAGATCGTCTGAACCACACAAGCTACCAGTCATAAAAGTCTAGAAAGGCACGTAAACCTAAAATTTGGTGTCATAGAATCATAGAGGAAGGTTTGGTTTTTAATTAGCGATTAAAATGGTTTTGTCTACTGAATAGAAAGCAACCCGAGGTCTCTTTAATTTAGATTTCGAAGATTGGGGACAGAAACATGCTCAGGGGTTAATCGAGGATAAATTTGGTGACATTTTATTGGTGTCTATTTACGTTGGAGAGTTTGTGCAGAGTATTAATAGTTTTAATTATTAATAAAACATATTCACATTATTATTTTGATATAAAAATATCAAGAAATATTTATTTTGATGTTATAGTTATAATTTAATTATTATTTTTAAATTTATTTTAGTGTATCATTTCATGGATATATCAAAATGTATTCATCTATGGATTCTAAATAAATCAACATTAATGTTTCATTGAATATTTCATATGCAAGAAAATATAGTACAATTCATTAGAAATAGAGTTTACTTTTGAAAATATAACAAAATTATAATAAAATATTATTTTAAAGTTTGTATAATCTTTTAAGTGATTTGTTGAACACATAGACAAAGCTATCAACATGAGTACATGATTATTGTTTAATAGAAAATATACAACTGTACAACATGTGGTCCTTAAATAATTAAATTAGTATTGTCATGAATATTGATATGTTGCTAACTTACATAACTAAAAACTTTTATTTCTAAAAATCATTTTATCTCTCACAAACATTGCATAGTAAATGTTCAGATTGGAGACTTCAACCAACAAATATTCTATGTATGTGTATGAGGGTCAACATTTATAAATTAAATCAAATAATTAATGCATCAAATTTTAAAATTGACTCTATAGCAACATCCCATCTCATTTAATAAAATTCCAAGATTTCAAGGCATTTGAAATAGCTAGCATACAATACAAGAGGACATTGTGATATCTTTTCTAAAGTGATAAAAATGATACATCATATAGAAATGTGAAAAGAATAAGTGATGTGAGAATAAAGCCTAGAATGGGAATCTATTCAACAAAAACCATTAGGAAAAATAAACAAAGAAGCATTTCTAAAATTCTCTAAATCTGCCCCCGCGAGTTAGTGGAGTTGGTCTAAGTCTCGAGTTTGCTCCCTGATGTTTTGGGTTCGACTCCCTAGCCCGTGAGTTACCCCGCTACACACAATTGGGGCTTGTGTTGGTTACTGCACGGCCCCAGGGACTAGTCTCGCATCAAGCTCGCCCCGTAAAGGGAACCCGTTGGGCTTGAATCACGGAGGATACCCTGTGGATAACAAAAAAAAAAATCTCTAAATCTATGTGAAGCTTTCAAATTTAAAAATATAAAATAAAATACATTGAATAGTATGGCTTTCTAAAGGAAATTACCTTAACAAAGTAGATGCATTTTTTCAATTAGAAATACCTTTAAACAAGAATGCCAATGCATTGGTATTTTTAATGTACAAATAGTTATATAGCTTAAAGTGTTAATTAGCAATAATCTATGCATAACAAAACTTAATTTCTTTAATACAAAATATTTACAAGTTTTGTCCATAGATTTCCAAATCCTATTATTTTCACTAAAACTCCAAAGGCTCTATCACTTTTCAACAATGTTATAAGCACTTCTTACACAAGACTTTTTCCAATCTCAAATGACGTTACATGGAAAATTACCCCAAGTCAAATTACTAACTCACACTCAAGTTCTCTCTCCCTTGTAAAATTATTCAATACCTTGAATGTGGTTTATGAAAATTAGTTGTGTGCTTTAGTGATTTTTTTATAAAGCTAATATTAAAGTTTGAATAAAAATTGTGTATTGACTTTTGCAAGCTCATATGATAAGGATCTTTCAAAGAAAAACTACTATATTTCTATCATATATAGTGAAAATAAATGAACATGATAACAAAGAAAATTTATCAAGAATTTGATATTTAATGAAGTCTAAAATAGCTACAACTTAATGCTTGGGACTTGTAGAAATTATAAGAAGAAAAAAAATGCATGTACTGATAATATACACCAAAAATTTCTAGAGAAATGAGAATTTCTAGTTTTCTAAGAAACAAACTTAAGGAAAAAATATCTAATAAAATCCTTCCAAAGAGAAACTACTCTATATCTATGATCTATAGTGATAATAAATTAATATATAATTACAAAGAAAAACTAGTCAAGAAAGTAGTAATTTGTAGAGTCTAGAATAGTCACAACTTGTTTTTGGGGAAGTAGAAAGTGTAAAGAAGAAAGAAACCAAACATGAATGAATATACATTAAAATTTTAGAAATTCAAATCTTTCTAAGATACAAACTTAAGAATTTTCTTTGTTCTAAACAAAGGATGCTAGTATAAAATTCATAGTCACATTTATAAACTTAGTTAACTCCTAAAGATTAAATAATTGACACATCACTAGAAGAAATGAAGTCAATGTATGATAAATCAATAATGTGTGAAGCATAAAATTTTCAAAATTTATTTCTTTAATGTGTGTGCTCTATGTTGAAAGAGGGTATAGAACTAAGCATGTTTGATTAGCCATGTTATATTAATTGATGGAGCACTCTAAAATGTCATGTGCAACTCATATCAATCTCTACTTATACATACATATTTTAAAATTACAATCTTCATGTGTGTCACTCCCTTGCATTTATATTAGAATTTTCTAGTAGATTTTACAAGATCATAATAAAGTTCCTTAAGTAGATATTAGTAGATTTTACATAAGTGAAAGTTACAGATACTAAAATAACTAGTTGATCCAACGTTTGTATTTTGTTTATTATACTTAATATAATTTCCTTTTTTTTAAAAAGAGCATAGGGATAAATCAAATAATAGTGGGAAAAATTATTTAAGGGAGAATAACTTGATTATAATACAAATATTGTGCTAAGCAAAGAAATTTTATTGTAGGGATCACCACAAATAAGAGAGTAGATTGTTATGCAAGAAAAAGTATTCATTGGTTAGTGAAAGTGGATAAATTTTTATTACCTATATAGAGCCCACTTGCACCTAATAATGAATGTATTTACATCACACTAAAAAAGGTATCAATGAATCAACCTAACACAATAACAAAAGGTCCATCATAGACTAAATGGGAAAAATAAAAACATTGGTGACACAATCAAGGTGGAATACATTCAATGATCCTCTTAAGAAGATAAGAGATGTAAAAAGACAAAAGGAACTTCAAGAAAATAGGAATTGATAAATTAAGTACCAAAACCATTTTTTCAATTGGTATTAATGTCCCAATCTCATAAAATTTATTTACCATACATCATAGGCATTTCAATGTAAAAGTGTAAGTTGGTAAAATAAAATTAGGGTCATCCTAAAATTTAGTAAATTAAGATCACTTAAGAAGGATTTGAATATTTTTCTTTATTTATTTGAGAAAATTCTTGTTTGATCAAAATTATTTGGCTAAGAACTAAGGTCTAATGGATAAATTAATCTAGTAAAGTTGTACAGAGGTCACACCCAACCTCAACCTTTATGACTGTTTTGGGAAAATTCTCATGGTAAGAAAGGAAACCAAAAGATCTCTTTAAGATACACTCAACCACAACCTTTATGACTGTTTTGGGAAAATTCTCACCTAAGAAAGGAAACCAAGAGACCTCTTTAAGATACAGAGGTCCTCACCAATTATAATTAGGAAAATAGTTTATTGTGCTAATATTTTTAACTTATTATATATGTATTTTCATAGTTAGTGAAATAGGTATTTTAAATTGTGGCAATATTATTGATAAGAGTGTTTATTTATGGAATATTTGGGTATGAAATGTTTAATTCTTAGTGCAACCTGTATGTACACCTAAAATCGGTCAAGACATTTAATTAATTAAATACTAGTTATTTAATTAATATTTCATCTACATATAAATAAATTCTCAATTTATTTATATAGTTCATATCTTCTAATTCTCCAAATCTAGAATCACATTCCTCTAATTTAATTAAATAAACAAATTTCTAAAGCTTGTTTTATTTAATTATTTTTCACTAATTATCCCAAATTTGGAATTCAAGCACATGTCTACAACTTTTCATGCCACCTCACCAAGGTCACATGAAATTAAATAATTCTAATTTTAAAATTAGAATTATCTTCAAAAAAAAATCAAACACATGGTCTTTTTATCACACTTTATTCTTCCATCCATTTGGCATGTTGTCTTTCGTCAAAGGAACATTCTTCTTGATTCTCTCCATCTCCACTATTCATCTCTCTTGTTTGAATCTAGACCGTCGAACGCTACCACATCATAAGATGTTTGGAAAAGCCTATAAATACAACCATTTGCCATAGTATTTTTCATCCCACATTTGAGTAGAGGTATTATGCAAAAATATCTTTTGAAGCATTGGAGCATTTGGAGTCTTGTAGCATTGTTTAGCATTTTAACAAGTTTGCATTGTAGCATCATATTAACTTAGAACCATGCTTTGCTTTATAGTTGCATTTTATATCATGCTTTCCTTATAGTTGCATTTTAGTCTATCATATTCATAGTTTATATTTGAGTATATGTAGAATCATCCTAGCTTCATACCATAGCATTAACATTGTATAATCTAACATCATTATACATTTGTCAAATATCACCATTACTACTTACATCATGCAATATCATGTAGGAACTTAGATTTCTTGCATTTAGAACATCTCGTTTCTCAAGTTGTCATTTTAACAACCATAGTGCATATACAAAATCTGAGAGCCAATATGGTTTAATAAATCCTTGAGAATAGAGAACAATGGAACGTTTTTAGGAATTTAATCTTGTTTCAATTTGATTCAGTTTTATTAATTAATTCTCTAATATAATACGTCTCATTGGTGTTTGTGTTGATTTACTGACTCTCCCACATTTCACACACACATAAATTGGTGCCCACCATGGGGCTAGACCCCAATTTTAACAATTTTCTAGAAAGAAAAAAAATTAACAGGCTAGATGTGACATTTTAGCATGGCCATGAGTTCTTTCGGTGCATACGACAACTCTTTCAGTGCATTCGGGGTCTGTTTTGGTACATACGACTTTTGTTTCAGTGTATACAACAACTCTTTCAGTGCATCTGAGGTTTGTTTCGATGCATATAATAACTCTTTCAGTGCATTCAAGGTCTATTTCGACGCATACGACATTTATTTCGGTGCATCTAGCAAATATTTTAAGTGCATTTAGGGAGTCTTTCAACGCTTTCAGTCAATACTTTAGCGCATTGATTACTTCTTTTAGCACATTCATCAGTTCTTTTAGCACATACATGAGCTCTTTTAGTGCATAGAGTAGTTGTTTTAGTGCATTGGAATGATATTTGAGCATGTTGGATGACTATTTTAGTGCATCTAGTTAAATTTACAAAATCTTAAAAATCTAAGAACTAATTGGTGTTTTCTGCTTGTAGGTACTTTTATAAGCTAGTCAAAGACAATCTTATCAAACTATTGATGATTTATGTAGCCCGACTGGAGTTATTTAATACTTTCTTTTGATTAAGATAGGCATCTAGCTTAATTAGAAGGTTAAAGAACACCATGTCTTCATGCTTAATGAATGGTAGGCATATGCTTTCCCCTTAACTGGGCAACCAAAAAGCCAGACCCATTCACTTTTATTTTGTTTTATCCATAGAGGGCCTGCTTTGTGGGAAAAAGTAATCACCCAAGGGAACGACCCAAACAGTAACATGCTAAAGCCAAGCAACTTCCAACCAGGATATAAATGTGGGTACTTGGGGAAAGTTCAAGTATCACGAGGATTGTTCCAACAAGAAGGGAAATAATGGTCTCTTGTTGTATGGGTGAACCCCCACAAATGGAATGCCTATATACTAGAACCTCTTGTTTAGAAGGCCAAATCCTTATTCGATTTACGAGCGCAAGAACGGTCGTTCTGAAGCCATCCCACATTTTTGTAGCTTTTAGTAGAGATGAGAAGTATTCCATCGGAGATTCATGGGTATTGATGCTTGGCTACCCCAAGAAGTGAGTGCCATGGAGGGGAGCCAATGGGGTCAAGCATCTAATCATCCACTAAAAGTAGGTATAGCTGGAGTAAAATCCAAGTGGGAATCCAGTGAATAGTGTCCTACACAACCTTAGGTTGTATAAGTTTGATGTGTTTTACCAGTGTTTTCAAACAAATTTCAAACAAAACATCACACAATGGAAGTGAAAACCTTGATTCAAAAAACATCCATTTGAACACTTGATTCTTGCAACTTACAAGCTAGAAACCAAGCAATATCCATTAATTACACCTTGGTAACATTCAGATTTATGGATTAAAAACAAGACAGACTGCCAAAAACATTGAAATTTTCCAGAATAGCACATTTGTCCTTTGTTCTAGTGCATCCAATCAGTTTTATAACGTGTTTGTGTAGTCTTTTAGTGGATAGACCCTCTGTTTTAGTGCATACTACCAATTTTATAGCATGCATCCGTGCAAACTTATAGTGCATCCATTATTTGTTATAGCGCATGCAAGCATTCTTCTACCTCATCTATGCAATCTTCCAGCACATTCACTCTTTGTTATAGCGCATTTATTGCAGATTTTAGCTCATTGACCCTCTATTCCAACTCGTTTAGGCAATCTTATAGCGCATCTATGCAATTTTATGGCGCATCTCTCATTTTTTTTAGCGCATCCATTAAATGCAAAACCAAAGAGTTGAATTTATTCCTTGTTTCACAATTTGAACCAGAATTCAAAATCTTTTCCAATCCAGAATCATTCCTTAGGTATAACAGAGTCTAAACTTGTTAAAACTAACCTCTACAAGTGGAATTCTTCAATCTAAACCTAGATCTAAACATTTCAAAGTGCCTAAAATCATCAAACTTATCATATCTTTGATTATTAAGCCTAGTTTCATCATTAGGATTTTTCAGATCCTTTCATCATGAAACAAAGCTACATAATCAAATCAAACTTAGTCTCATCAATAGAATTTTTCATTCTATTTGGATTAGTTGTAATCCTTAGCACTCTTCCAAAAAAAGATCAAGGTTTAGTCAAAGTATAACACTTGTATGCTCATTCAAACAAGGTTACAAAAGTAGAAACTCAAGGAAAAAGAACTAGAAACAAAAAACATCGAAATGAAAAACATTGGGACTCAAAGCATCAAAACTTCAAATATCGAGACTCAAAACACCGAAACTCAAAACAATGAAACACAAAACACCATGGCTGAAGCTGAAGAGAATCCTTTCCATGGAATCCACAATAATGAAGGGGAAGAAATAACTGAAGAAGACATTCAACATGTTGAACAAGATTCGAACTTCCACAAGTGCTTAGAAAATATTTTTGAAAGAAATGGGGAAAAATACCTCCTAATGTTGGCTAAACAAGGTTTCAAATTTCTTGATGACTTTGATGTGAATCAATTGAAAGCACCTCCCAAACTGCCTGAAAAAGAAACAAAACAAGTGGTTTCCCTAACTCATCAAATAAAAAACCTTCAATATAACAAATTCTTGACATGCAAAGGGGAACCTTAAAATGATACTTGATCCAAGACATTTGTCCATATCCTTTTGATCAAGATATCCACATAATTCCTTTTCCAAGACATTACGAATTCCCAAAGTATGACAAATAAAATGGGAAAACAGATCCAATTGATCATGTGAGGGAATTTAGAACCATGAGTCTTGAATTTTCTCATGAAGAAACTTGTTTGATGAGGTTGTTCCCAAGAAGTCTAGGTGGACAATGCCTTGAATGGTTTTCTAAACTCGCACCACCAATCAAAAAATTTGAAGAATTGGTTAACAAATTCATCACTTAGTATTCTTATAACATTCAACATGACATAACAATGAAGGACCTTTGCAACTTGAAATAGAAAAAGGGTGAATCATTCCTTGTGTTTTTGTAAAAATGGAGAAGGTTATTCATAAGATATTCTCATCCTATACCTAAAAAAGAAAAGATGGAAATCTATATTGATAACCTAAATGACGAGATGAGCTACAGATTGGAATTGCAATGTCCAACCACATTCAAAAAATTGATTGAAAATGGGATTAAAATCGAAGAAGCTTTGGTCAAAAGAGGAGTCACAAAACTTTACAATGACAACAACACATCAAACTCCTCTAACAACTACAACAACAGTGACAAACCAAAGTTTTTGCAATGAAACAAGAACGCGGGTAATAATGATGGCATAGTTGAAAACCAAAATACAAACCTTGTATTCAACTTGACAACAGTGGCAACCAAAACTAATCAAAATAATAATTCACCGAACAACCAAAATGTCAACCAAAGTAACAATCAAGGTAATGTTGGATCAAGAACACCATCAATCACACATCCTCCAATCAAAGAAGGTTTACACCTTTGGGACAATCATCAAAATCAACTTTAAAGGAACTTCTTGAAGCCAAAGTCATAACATTACTAGAGGCAAGAAATTGGAAGCCATAAGTTAAGCCTTTGTGGTAGAATGATGGATATTTCTGTGACTTTCATCGAAACAAAAGGGCATAAAACCAATGGTTGCATGTAATTGAAACACTTGATACAAGACTTGATTGACAACAAGGCCATATTTGTAGAAGGACTCCAAACAAACAATGATTATGGAGCATTCAAAAACCCTCTACCAAACTATGAAAAAGGAGAGTCCTCGTCATCAAACACCAAAGGAAAAAATGTGAACTATATTTATGACACCACTATTCTCCATAATGAGGTGGTTGATTATCAAACCCATGACAAACCAGATCTTACTGCAATTGATGACCCAATAAACAACAACATCATTGAACATGAATAAAACATCATTGCAACTAAAAATCATCACCATGATATCAACACCAACTCACATCAAATCAATGACCTTGTGCCAATAGATCTGATCACCAATACTATTGCAAATGACAATCAAATAAATTTCGTCAAAATTAGAGAGAAACAAGATAACTTGCCAATCAATGTGATCACAAGAGGACAAGCCAAGGTAGCAATGAAAGGAGCTACCCCTTCCATGTCCAAAGCAACTACTATTGTCCCTGAAACTCAATATAACATCATTGATCAGTTGCAAAAGGTACCCGCTCAAATATCCATATTAGAGCTTCTCAAGATTTCACCCGCTCACAAGGAAATCTTAGAACAAGCTCTAGTGGCCACCACAATACCAAACAACTTGGAAGTTTTCCAATTTCAGACTATGGTGGGACATTTTACTACACCACACTGCTTATCATTTTTTGAACACGATGATGTATCCACCACCCATCTGCAAAACGTTACTCTCCACATCAAGGTCTTAATCCACAAACACCGTGTAAAACGTGTTCTAATAGATGGATGAGTTGGCTTAAATATCTGCACTCTAAAACTTGTTTGTGGACTCATATATTCTGAAAATGTTATAGATCATAGAAAGAAAATCACAATAAAAGCATATGATGATGAAGAAAGATCCCCCAAGGATTAATTGTCCTACCAATTCAAGTAGGATGAGTTGTCAAAGATATAGTATGCCAAGTGTTGGACAAAGAATTGACATACAACATACTCTTGGGACATCCATGGATCCATGAGATGCAAGTTGTACCATCCACATATCACTAGTGTTTGAAATTTCTTTTAACATACAAGAGATCACTATTGCTACTGATTCCAACAACCCCCAATACTGCAACACACTTAGAACAACCCAAGACACTTTTGTGCCACACAATAGGGAAGATACAACTCCTGGTTCATCCAACAGTGAAAAACAACTAAATGCCTTGTCAAAGTGGGTGGAGAAAAAGGACCAATCAAAAGATGAGGGTATCAATGAGTCTACTCCATCGAATCATTAAAGTCAACTCAATGCCTTATCAAAATAGGTTGAAAAGATCCAATTGAAAGATAAAGGCATGGGGGAATACTCATTTGAGAAATCCTTATGTTTATCACAACTCTCATCTTCTCCTAAGTCATATGGACAACCATCAACATCAAGAAAAAAATCATCACAGCCAACCACACTATTTAATGGAAAATTTGTAAGAGCATAAACTTTAGTAGATGAATCAAAAGACAAAGAGGTTTTGAATTAGTTGTATAAGGAAAAAGAGCAATCACAAGCATCCACTTCAAATGTACTAATAGAGCAGTATGGCAAAGGAAAGAGAATCCTAGAAAAGATGGGATATGAGGGAAAAGGTCCTATTGGTAAAAGAAAAGATGGCATCATAGAACTGATACAACCCATCACAATGAATTCTAAGGACAAGATAGGACTAGGGTACGGGGAAGAAGCAAAAGAAGAAACCAGACAAGTTGTCGAGAAAATCCTTCAATTAAGAGATGTTCCAAAATAGACTCCAATGAATATGAATAGGATTCCCTCTCTTAAGAGTCTTGTCATGATAAGGAGATTTATGTGGTACAAGAGTATACAGCAACACGTACGGAGGGACAGAGCTTGAGTTATTGACCACTTGAAATCATATCATAGAATATTGATGACTCAAGTGAAGACGATAATTCTTCTAGCGAGATAGATACTTCGGAAGAGAGTAACATCTTAGACCTTGATATTGCCATTGGACATTCTAACGACATTTCCATCATGATGCTTACCCCTTCTGACCTCAACCAATTTGGCGATTCCATGCCATTAGTACACCCTGAATTGATTAACTAGGACCAATCTAAGCTGTTTGATCTACCCACCTTTCTGAATGATGATGCCATCGTTAACTTCCTCTATTCTGATAACCCTGAAACATGTTCCATCATTGAATCTCATAACGAAACTTCAAAAAAGGGGAGTGCCAAATCTTCCAATTACAAAATGAATACCAAAAACAAATCTAATGGTGAAAACCATTTAATGGCACTATTAGATCCAAAAAAATTAAAAATAAAGAACGTATCTTAAGGTGAAAACCTCTCTGAGGCACCGAGAGATGGAAAATTTGGCACTCTCCTCGAACACTATCAAAAGAGATCGTCAATTTTGATTGAGCCTACATAGTCTATCAATGTTGGTACAAAGGAAACAATGAAGACCCTGCACCTTGCGACATCCATGACAGAGGAAAAACCCAATTTCACTAAATTCTTTGAAGAGAGGTAGATTAACTTTGCTTGGTCTTATGCTAACATGCTAGGCATAGATCTAGAACTCATCATGCATCATTTATCACTACCACCTTGCGTAAAACCAGTAAAGCAAAAGTCGAGAAAAATGCACCCTCATGTCACCCTCTTGGTAAAATCTGAATTAAAGAAGCTACTAGATGTGGGATTTATCAAACCTATTGACTATGTTGAGTGGATATCAAATATTGTGCCATTCTCAAAACCAGACAAAAGCATTAGGATATGTACAAACTTCAAGGAAATTAACAAAGCTTTCCTAAAAGATGATTTTCTTCTACCTAACATTGACATCATTGTAGATTTGACTGTTGGACACGAAATGTTATCACTTATGGAGGGATTTTTATGGTATAATCAAATAAAGAAAGCACCTAAAGATCAAGACAAAACAACCTTCACATGTCCTTGGGGCACTTTCTGCTGGAATGTAATGCCTTTTGGGTTGAAAAATGTTGAAGCCACATATCAGAGAGCAATGGCCACCATCTTCCATGACATGATGCACACTTTTATGGAAGACTATGTATATGAATTATTGGTGAAATCATTCACTAGAGAGGGACATCTAGAAATTTTAGACAAGATCTTCACTAGATTGGAGAAATTCAATGTGAGGTTGAACCCCAAGAAATGTGTATTTGGCATAACATTAGCTAAGATTTTGGGGTATATTGTATTGGCTAAAGATATTGAGGTGGATCCTACAAAAGTTAAAGCCATCATGGAGATTCCCACTCCTAAAAACATATGTCAACTCAGATCTGTGCAAGGAATATTTCAATCCATCAAGAGGTTCATCATGCAACTGGCTAACAAAACTCACCCTTTCAACCACTTACTACACAAGAATGTCTCTTTCAAATGGGATAAGAAATGCAAAGCTTCCTTCAATCAACTCAAGCAATATCTAATGTCACAACCAATACTAGTACCACCAAATGAAGGAAAGCCTTTGATACTCTGCATTGCAACAATTGAGATATCTTTGGGAGCTTTATTGGCATAGGAAGATTCTGCAAGAAAGGAAAGGGAAATTTATTATACCAACAAGACCTTCAATGGTTATGAGATCAATTACACCTTCATTGAGAAAGCCTGTTTGGTGGTAGTATTTGCTACCCGACAACTCAGACATTATATGTTGACTCACACCATCAAGCTCATCACTAAAATTGATCCATTAAAGTATCTACTCAACAAAGCTACCCTAACAGGAAGACTAGCTAAGTGGGTCATGATATTGAGTGAGTTTAACATCCAATACATGGACAGAAAAGCCATCAAGGGTCAAGCCATAGCAGATCAACTAGCTGAAGCACCATTGCAAGATAATCATCTAATGAATATTGAATTTCTAGATGTTGATGTCCAAGTTACAATATCTACACAACAATGTATGTTTTACTTTGATGGATCTTATACACAACATGGATTAGGTGCAGGAATCTTGTTTGTCTCGCCACAAGGACATACCATTCCCAAATCCTACAAACTGATGTTTCCTTGCACCAACAACACAACTGAATACGAAGCATTGATCATTGGAATCAAAGTAGCAGTTGATTGGAAGATCACAAAGTTACATGTCTATGGTGATTCTCAGCTAGTCATTAACTAGGTGAACAATGATTACCAAACAAAAGATGACAAATTAATGCCATATAAAAGAATGGTTGATGACTTCAAAAATTACTTTGTGGAGATAAAATTTGAGTAGATTCCTAGAGGCGACAACAAAGGTGTTGATGCCATGGCTACCATTGATTCTCTCTTACAAATTCCTAAGAAACAAGACCATTATGAGTTCATGGTGGAACAACTATTTAACCCATCCTATGACAACCCCGAAGCCCAAGTCATCTACCATCTAGTCAAGGTTGACGCTTCTACCTATGGGAAAATCTACACCTATTTGAAATACAATACCCTCCCATTGGATTTATCCCAAAACCAAAAATGAAATTTCATCTGACAATCAACTTCACACACCCTAATAGCCAATGTGCTTTATCGACAAGGTCTTGATGGTACTCTCCTTCAGTGTCTAGAACGTAATGAAGCTAAAACCACTTTATGTGAGGTCCATAACGTTATATGTGGCACACATTCAAGTGGCCTAATTTTATCTAAGAAACTCCTGTGTTTGGGGTATTATTGGCCAAATATGGAGAAGGAATCATTCCAATATGTCAAAAGGTGCACAAAATGTCAAATCCATGGAAACTTGATACATGCACCAGGACAAGAGTTTCAACCTTTTGCATCAACATGGCCTTTTTGTTAGTGGGGATTGGACCTTGTAGAAAAGATTCATCTATCTTCATCCAATGGGCACAAGTTTATCATCACAACCATGGAATATTTCGCAAAGTGGATTGGAGCAGTTCCCCTAACTACCATCATAGGAAAGCAAATATCATCATTCATCTTGAATTATATCATATGTCGGTATGGAATCCCTCAATCCATTATCACAAACAATGACAAACCATTCAAAAATCAAGATGTCTAAGAACTCTATGAGAGGTTCCATATACATCAATTTTCTACACCATACTATCCCTAAGGAAATGACCAAGTAGAGGCCTCAAACAAGACTATCTTGAAAATATTGACGAAAACCATCAATGAGACCGGACATGGTTGGCATGTTCAACTAAAACCTACTTTATGGGCTTACAGAAACTGTATATGTACCCCAATAGGAGCAACACCATACACCCTATTCTATGGATCAAAAGCCATTCTACCTATTGAGGTTGAGCTACCACCACTTCGGGTGTCACTAAAGAGGATCATTTCAAATGGGGATTATAGAGTGTCTAGGTTACAGGAATTGGAACTATTGGATGAGTGTCGTCAACATGCAGTGGATCATCTGAAATCCTATTAGTAGAGGATATCCAGAAGTTATAATCATAGATTAAAGCCTATAACATTTCAGGTGGGTGATTTAGTTTTGAAAGAGAACCCCCATAACCAACAAGATTGAGAGAGAAAGGGAAATTTGAGCCAAACTAGCTAGGTCCCTTTATTATTGTGTCAATCTTCAAATCAGGAGCATATTAGTTGTCCACACCGAAAGGGTATTTGTGTGATGAACCCCTCAACAGCTTGCATCTCAAAATTTTCTACACCTGAATCATCTAATGTATCAGAAAGAGTCTTGAAAAAATACAAAACATCAGAAAATATCCTAAAAAAATGGTTGCCTTGATGAAAACCTAGCAAACAGGCATCTTGGTAACAACAATTTTTTTTTAAAAAAGATCAAAAATCCAAAACAAAATAGAAAAAAGAGAAAAATACAAAAAAAGTGAGAAATCAAAAAAATAAAATAAATCATAAAATTTGAAAAAGTGCAATAAAAACAAGTAGCAAAAACTTGGCAACAGGCATTATTTGTGATAGTTATCTTTTCCATCTATTTGAGTATGTCGACCATTCGCTTTTGCCATTCACTTTCACCATCTATCTACCTATCAATGGAAAGCTTCATGTACATATCCTGGCATCACGATTGTGTCTCACCCTAAACTGGGGGAAAAACCCTAAACTCACTGGGGGCAATAAACTGAGATTGAACCAACAGACAAACAACAATAGTACAACATGACCCAAAACAATGATCATAGTGTAGCTCAACATTGAACATTAATCACATAAACATGAACACATCAACCATCCATATCAAATAGCCAAATCAATCAAACCAAAAGCACACTTCAAATGGATGATTGTTCTTCTGAATCAAGGATTTATCACTATGGCATGAATGTTCAACCATTGAATTTTGATTTTTGTTATTATATCTTTGGAGCAACTCGATGATATATTGAACTAGAGAAGTTAGGAAGGAGTATGATTTTTCTTTGTCTGTTGTCTATGAGTTGATCATTATTACTGTGTAAATTGTCATGGGATGTGTTTTACAAAGTATCACTAATGGCATTTTGAATTTGCATAGGAAAATGGTTAACTCTTGTCTATTTACGCAAGAAATACTCAAGTCATCTCGGTTTAATTATACTTAGATGCTTTTGTTCACTTACAATATCAAAAATCATGGAAGTAGTACTCAGGTCAACATGGTCTAAATATACCATCAATGTTTGTACTCACTTTCAACATTTTAAAGGCTTAATGATGATAAAAAGCATGACAAATCAGCTGTTACGAATGACAAAATCTGCATATTAGATTTGCATGGTTAAGGTAGATTGCATCCATGTTAGCTTGCATCTGTATCTATAGGGTTTCCAAAGCTACAACAATTTCACAACAATGTTATCTCTGACACTAATGGATTGAGTACACTTGACATTGGGTGATCCCACAATAGTGATTTACAATTTTTGGCCAAACTAGACACTGAAATTATTATTTTTAACTAAATCTTCACATTCAGGCACCTATAGCGGCTAAACCATGAGGAATTTGAAGATGATGCAAATTAGAGTCTCGTCACATTTTTTCTGTAGATTCTAAAAATATTTTTTTCAAAATTTTTGGAATCAGATTGCACTTCTTTTTCCATCTCCCACAAAACTGGTTTTTTTCAAAAAATAGTATTTTAAAAAAATGACGCACACTGTATAATGCATAACTTTTTTCCCATGAATGATAATGTGATAGGGCGAAAATACTAGTTAGAATATGAGTAGCAAGCAAAAGAGTGCAAATAACAACTAAAAAAACACCCTACACCTCAAGATTGGCCTAATGATTAACTTAACTAAGAAAAAATAAAGATTCACCTTGTTGAGTTGTCTTTTGGTTGGCCCTTCGATCTTCGATGTTGTATGCTCCTTTGGTGGCAAGAGATGCAAGCTATTAGATGAGATGGGGATGGAAAATGAGTGAAAATGGATGCAAGTATGAGAATTTGGCTAAGTATGGCTCAAGAGAAACTTTTGCAAGAGTTTGGCTAGCATAAATGATCTCCCCCAAAATGAGAGAAAAAATGGGGTATTTATAGAGAATTTTGGACTCTCTAGGGAAATGGACGGTTGAGATTGAGCCACCAAGATCAAGATGTAGGGCTAAGGTGAGCTGAGGACTCACAAGCCCCCACATCTTGACATGTGACATGTGAAGTGGCTTGTAAGAGATGATGTGTACATGAGTTGGAAGGAGAGTACATGACATGGAGGTACTACATAGTACATTGGGATTGGACAAGATCTCCTCATAAATGAGGTCCTTGTCCCCATGTGGGTGAGAGGACATATGGGGAATTAAAAATTCCTCAAATATCCACATGGAGATGAGAAAAATAATTTTAAATTCCAAGGAATGCATTGGGGGATTAAATGGAGTTCCTTCTCCAAAAGGAGAAAGCCTTTAATGAAGTTGACTTAGGACATATTCCATAAATGATATGGGGATTAGGTTGACTTAATTAAGTGATTAAGGTTGTGCAAGTACTTGATTAGACAAATTAATGTCATATTAGAGGCAAGTGGGAAATTATGGAGGACGTGACCCTAATGATGATTAGGGGTGTGCACATCTTAATCATAAATTAATTATGATTAAAAAAGAGGGTTAGATTGTTAAGAAGGATTAGAGACCAACTTGTAAAAGTTGGAGGATGTAACAATGAGAGAGAAAGTGAAGAATTAAAAATAAATTTAAAATTCCAAGAGGTAATATGACTAAATTAAATAAAGTGGTATATTTATTTAATTTAGAGAGAAAAGAAGGGGAAATATTTATTAAATTAAATACTTTGGAAATCTTATGTAGGACACGAAATAGTAATTAAATGAGTGATTTAATTAATACTGACAAAGAGGATGAAGTAGATGAGCAAAATGATGGTTAAGGAGACGTCTTTGACTGTATGGAAGAGGTCAAATTTAGATGTCTATAGATGAAATTATAATTCTTTCGAATTTAGATTTGTAACTTTGATATCTAGTGTTTCCACTTGGTTAGATAGTTTTTTATTGAATATTTTTCATTAATCAAGTTTTGAAGTCAAACCAATTACAATTTAGACATAGTGCGACCGTATAACGTGTAACTTTTTTTGTATATATCAAAATTTATTTTTTCTTTGTTGGATCAAGGACTTCAATGTTTGGTGCACTCATATTTTTCATTTTTTTTTTATAATCTGCTATTTTTCCACATGTGCAAAATAGAGATCTTCATTTTTGATGAAAAACCTATGTTTAATAAAACTAAAAAACAAATACATAATAAAATAAAAACATATTAAAATTATATTCATTGGATAGCTCGTTCTAAGGACTACCTGATTCCAATTGGGTTTGTGAAGATTCCTCAATTTTCATCCTCAACCCGAGCTTTGAAGTGTAAAAATTTAGGTTTTTTTTGTGAACAAGGTCAAAATCAAGGAAAAGGGGTGTTTGCTAGAACCAGGGGGTTTCTAGCAAACCCCTAGGGGTTCGAGTGAACTAGGGTTCATTTGAACCCCCTTCCCAAAAGGGGTTTTCATTTTTTTTTTGTCCATGCATGCATTAAATGGATTCGCTTGAACCCTGGTTCAACTGAACCCTTTTTTGGTTCGTTTGAACCAATGAGTTCATTCAAACCACCAAAATGAAAATTTTTGGCATGGGGTCATTTTTTACAAGTTTTCCTTTCTCATTTTAATTGTAAATCACTTTTGTGGGTTTACCCCATTACCAAAAACACATCATTCTCATACAGAAAGCACATCAGTTGCATCATCATTTGCATACATTAGAAAACATTATCACATCATTCATCCATCTATACATCACATCATAATATTTGCATTAGAAAACACAAAATAATGTGCATCACATCTCATTTACATAATCAAAATCATTTAATATAGTTGCATTAAGAAAGTGTTCCACTAAACTTAAATGAGTGAGTCTCTTCAGATTTCCAAGAAAGTTGGGAAATATGTCAAGTTTTGTGAAGCTTAACTTAACAAATAATCAACTGATGGCAACCTTCCCACAACTCTTGGAAGTTGGATAGATTCACTCATTTAAGCTTAAGACCCTAGAGGTTTTGAAGTCTTGCAAACTCAGTTAAGCATAATCATTTGCATCACTTAATCATAATTCATCTTACAAAACATCATCCATATGTCATCCCATCATCATTACATCCATACATAATCAGTATAAACATCACATATCATCACACATCATTTACATAATCAAAATCCATCTCACATAGCGTAGGCATCACCCATAAAGCATATAGAATCAATAGTCATGCATTATCACATCATCATTGCACACATCACATAATCATCATTGCATACATCCCATAATCATCATCACATAAGCATCATCATATAAATATCATACTCACATAGAACTATGCACCCTCATGTGATCATTCCATACATACATTCATTGTATCATTTATTTGCATTAAAGAAAGGTACAAAAACATAAAATGCATCACATTTCATTGGCATAATAGGATCCATCACATACATCATATCGATGTCATTCATAAAGCAGCGTAGAATCATAACATGTTAGTTGCATCATCATTTGAATCCATAACATATCATATCATTATCATATAGAACATCACATAGCATAAATAATAGAAATCAAATGCATCCATCACAATCATCATGATCCTAGGGGCGCCGGTCCGAGCCCAGTTGGTTAAGGTGTTCCCTGTAGCAGGGCGCCCACCATGGGTTCGACTCTCCGACGCTCCCATGGTACCGGTTGGTGTGTCCCGCCAGCACTACCGGTCACGGTAAAAAGTTTACCGGCGGTGGGGGGTTGTATGGGGGGTCGTGCTGCACCTGATTCCCCTCGTTAAAAAAAAAAAAAACAATCATCATGATCCATCATCATCAAATAGAAATTAAATGTATCAATCATAATCATCATGATCATCATCATATAAACATCACATAGACACATAGATCATAATCATCGCTGCATATCATATAACCTCAAAATCATAATGTCAAAGTATACAAGGATATCTAAAGGTATAAAGAGATACATCAATATAAAAAATGGCAGTGTATCATAATGTCTGAAATCAAAGAGGTACATCATCAATGTCTCAACTGAATAAAGAGTGTATACATGTCCCAAGTACATCAGAAAATTAGAAATCAAAGCTATGTCGTACTCCCCCCAAACGGTGCTAGCATCACATAACCAGTACCTCCTCCACCTGATAGACTTGCACCAGGATCTCTCCTATCTACAGGAAGTGGTTGCACAACACCCATACTAATAGTACGAGACTAGGACCTTCTTGACCAAGACTGTGCAAAACTCTCCCACCGCTTGGGAGGAATGACATTGTGATATTTGACTCGGTAAAACTTAGCCTACTGTGTAGTACGACAGATCTCTCTGAAATAATTTGTAGACTCGGTAGCCACTACAACCTACTGTAGTCTCTCAGTAAGGCCCTCAGCCTTGTCAACCTGTCATCTTAGGGCATCCTCTCTACAATCAGTGTGTCAATCTACCCTTGCATATGTCCTTATACCTTTCCCTGGGCCTGGACCTGGGTAAGTTGGGCTTGCACCTGCTGTACCTGCTTCCTAGCTGCATCTTGCTCTGCTGTCAACACAATGATCTACCCCTAGGCCTAGACTAGTAGCACCTGAACCTGCTCAAGCTGACCCTATAAAGTCTTAACCTGTACCTGTAAAGTAGTTATCTGTGTCTGCTACTACTGTGACGGTAGTCTAATCTCCACACGCTATTGAGAGGGGGAAAATAATGATCACCTCTTGTGAGGCACTCTCACCCCTACAACATCTGACCCTGGTCCTCTACCATCCTCATCTCCTCCCCCATCACTCTCATCACCATCACTGTCATCATTGTTATCCTCCTCCTCCTCCTCCTCTGCCTCCTCTTTTTGTTGCCTCCGCCCATGACCTATTGCTCCCTCCTCCTCTAACAATGGCACTGGCTCATCTAGGATGGTGATCCATCGGAAGGGATGCAGTAACATGTACTGAGCATACTCCTCTGATATCAGAGCATCGGTGATAGCTAGATGAACATCCCAAGGGTTGGCCTATAAACCCTAGAAATGCTAAATTGCTTCATCATAGGACAAAACCGGTCCCCACTCTATAGCATCATGTCATCGTCATGCATAATGGGCCACTCTCTGGGGCATCCCTTACACTCTTCCATACTATCTGAGTACCCACAACAACAAAAATCTCTCAATAATAAACTAGGTCCTGCCAATCAGATATATCGACTGACATAGAAATGACATCTTTGTGTCATCTTTAGGCCACTACTTACAATCAACATAAAGCTACCATACCATAGACTCAAGATCATCTAGTTCCCTCCTCCAATACTCTAGTTTTCCCAGCATAGGCTAAGCAAGTCAACTGATATATAGGTGTACATATGGCCTCATCGCATGATGATGTCTCTCTCCAACTGGTCGTGCAACTAATATATGCTCTCAGGCCTAGACCTAAAGCAATGTGACTCCCACTGATAAACTAGCCCCTCAAAAGTAGACCACTTGGTGTAAGTCATGATATAAAAGTGCAAGCATACAACAACCCCATGCATATCAAGTTCCATGAGCAATCATGCTCTCTAGAATCCACCCCCATCCAACTAACAATCCCTTTGACCTATGATCAGGACAAAGGAATCCTCCAATAAATCCAACTAACATAGAAGGCAATGTGGCATACGCATCAACCATGTCCCTCTAAGGAATCTTATAGCTGCATATGGTATCATCCTCAAACACCCCACATAGTGCATCAGTCCTGCCCTACTCTTGAGAATTATATAGTACAAGCTCTCCAACCACAAGCATCCCTAGAATCCAATATACCTCCTCACGAGTCATTGTGATCTCGCTAGTGGGAAAATGGAAGGTGTTATGATCACTGTACCACCTCTCTACTAGAGCTATCAAAAAACCCCTATTAACCCTAATCTGTGGCATATCAATCAGAGATGACAATCTGCATCATGCAATGATGGCTACCTCAGGTGGTGTTAGGTGTCGGATCAACTCCCATGTCCTTGGGAATGTTCTCTAATCTGTAGACTCGTCAACAACTCCTATCATCACAAAATCATAAATGAGCTAATTAATGAATCAACATCAATCAACAAATCAATCAATCAAACATTAATCGTCCTATCCATTGAATCAGCTCTAGTGAGACTTTGATCAAATCTCATGAGCATCAATCAAGCAATTTAACCTTGCCTATCATGAGGTCATTTAATCAATCAAACTATAATTGATCCTCACCTATCATGAGGTCAATTATCATCATCCTATCATTGAATCTCACCTATCATGAGATCAATGGACATCCAACCTATCAACATCATCAATCATCATCAACATAAAAGCTGACGCGATCAAACATCATTGACATCATAAAGTCTAATCAAGAAAATCATCAATCTAGTATAAAACTTCACAAATATGCTAGAATATTCTTTCTATGCATTGAAAAACCCTATGCACCAGAAAAATTCATCAATGTGCTAGAATAGAGGTTCTTTGCACCAAATTATCAGATGCACCATTTCATTTGATCTATGCACCAGAATAGGGTCTTGGTGCATCGATTCACCCTATGCGCTAGTTCATTTCATCAATGCGCAACCTCATTCCACCTAAGTGCTAAAGGATCCTATGCGCCACAACAGTTATTGGATACGCTACTTTGGAAAACCTATGCGCTAAAATTTTAATCCTATGTGCTAAGTTTATGAATGTGCTAGAACAATTGTTCTATGCGCTATTGTGATTTGTCTATGCGCTAAACTAAGAAAATCCGAATTCAAATTTCAAAATGGAGGGAAAAATAAATTGCATAAAGTATGAGGTGGTTTTTCAAGGGTACATACCAAAGGACCATATGCCGCTGGGCAGTTGTGACACCTGACCCACTTGAACTGATGCGTGTGGTAGGGGATCACTATTTTGCTCCAAATTGCTAAATCGCTCACTCACTCTCAAGTTTTCAAATCACAAATGCACAAATAAACTTTCTAAACCAACTTTAACCTTTTAAAATTAATTATGTGGCATTTTTATGGGGATGTTTTATTTTATTTTCAAAGGGGCTTTAATTCATCAAATCATCATCTGGTGGCTTCAACATCATTTTTCGGGAGATAAATCGTTTTTGAAATCACAAAATTTTGAGATCATCATCAAATCATCAAAATTTTCAAAATTTTCAAAATATCCTAAAAATTCAAAAATTCACTGATTTATCTCCGAGGGGGCATATATCTGTCATCACTTGAAAATCAATGTCTGGGGCATAAAAAAAATCGACATCAACAACAAATTTTTCTTTGAAGCAACGTGTAAACACATTACTTCAAAGAGGGGCAAAATGTATACACCTAAAATCGGTCAAGACATTTAATTAATATTTCATCTACGTATAAATAAATTCTCAATTTATTTACATAGTTCATATCTTCTAATTCTCCAAATCTAAAATCACATTCCTCTAATTTAATTAAATAAAAAAATTCTAAAGTTTTTTTTATTTAATTAATTTTCACTAATCCCAAATCTGGAATTTAAGCACATGTCTACAACTTTTCATGCCACCTCACCAAGGTCATATGAAATTAAATAATTCTAATTTTTAAATTAGAATTATCTTCAACAAATTTTCAAATACATGGTCTTTTTATCACACTTTATTCCTCCATCCATTTGGCATGTAGTCTTTGGTCAAGGGATTTCTTCATCCATTTGGCATGCTGTCTTTGGTCAAGGGAACATTCTTCTTGATTCTCTCCATCTCCACCGTTCATCCCTCTTGTTTGAATTTGGACCGTCGATCACTACAACATCACAAGATGCTTGGAAAAGCGTACAAATACAACCCTTTGCCATATACTTATTTTGCATCCCATATTTGAGTAGAGTTATTATGCATGAATATCTTTTGAAGCATTAGAGCATTTGGATTCTTATAGCATTGTTTAGCATTTTAACAAGTTTGCATTGTAGCGTCATGTTAACTTAGAACCATGCTTTGCTTTATAGTTGCATTTTATAGCATGCTCTTCTTTATAGTTGCATTTTAGTTTATCATATTCATAGTTTATATTTGAGCATATGTAGAATCATCCTAGCTTCATACCATAGCATTAACATTGTAAAATCTAACATCATTATCCATTTGTCAAATATCACCATTACCACTTACATCATGTAATATCATGTAGGAACTTAGATTTCTTGCATTTAGAACATCTCATTTCTCAAGTTGTCATTTTAACAACCATAGTGCATATACAAAATTTGAGAGTCAATATGGTTTAATAAATCTTTAAGAATAGAGAACAATGAAACGTTTTTAGGAATTTAATCTTGTTTCAATTTGATTGAGTTCTATTGATTAAATATCTAATATAATACGTCTCATTATTGTTTGTGTTGATTTACTAACTCTCCCACATTTCACACACACACAACCAATTTCAAATATTAGGTATCAAAATTGTCAATTATGGGTAAGGGGTCAATAAAATCTTATTTTAGACATATTATTTATAGAGAATATTTTTGGCATCAAAATTCATGATGTGGATTCCAAAACCTTAGCTTTAAGAAATATACTTGCCAAGTAAGCTTGTATATTAAATTGAAACTCATTTGTTATTGCCACGTACATTCTTGAGAAGTGAAAAGCAAAGGTGCACAACTATTGGATCTTCTCCCCTAGTGACATGATTTACAAACACGGGTTTCCTAGTAATTAACTTCTACTTTTGTAAGATGATTTCATATGTAGTGGTTTACATAATTTTTTTTTATGATCATAAATAATCTAGTTAAAACTCATTACATTTATGTGATACTCACTGAGATGAAGTATTTAGACTTTTTGGGAAGTCACCCGTTTCAATACTACACCATGAACATGCTTAACCATAAAAAATTCAAAGAACAATCCCACTTAGTTGGCTATTTCATTTTAAAAAAAATTAGCAAGTGGTGTGCTTTATGAAGAATTCATTATATAGACCATTCAACTCATCCAAAGACAAGGAGGATGTTCTTTTTGGTAGTGTATCAAGTTATAATAATTGCATAGTTTTATCAAATAAACTCATTGATCTTATTTCATGAGTAGTAATTCACACAACATTTCTCTCATGAGTATGAATGGTCCACTTAGCACTAATTGCATTCAGATTATTTTCACAAAGGTGAAACATTAGGACTTCCCATAAGGTCATCCATCCCAATACTAATCAAGATCAAACACATTTAACCATTAATTTTTTCCTAAGATCAAACAAAAACTCAACTAGTGTTGTGCCATATGAATCATTCACTATAGATGCCTTATTAGCACTCATTCATGTTTTCTTCAAAATTACATCATCTTCTCCTTTTTGGGTGACATGCTGGACCAAGCACCATGTTTTATGTCAATGTGGCTTCATCCCTTAGCGACATCTTCATTGGTATGTATTTTTCCTATCAACAATAGATCTTTATAATTTATATGGTTTTCAAAGTTTTTGGATGGCCCATTATACTTTTTGAATCGCTTGTTTCTTTTCGTGCAAGTGCTTTCATCCATTTTCATCCATTTTCAAGAAGTTCATGTTCTCATGTTCAAAGAAACTCAAAACCGCTTAGTATTTGGATCAACAACTTGATAAATATTAATCCCTTTCCTCATGTGAAAATGACATGGGAATTCCATAAAATCTTCTCATCATGTCGTGTTTGATGGGAGCCTGTTGTAGATCATGCCATTTCCATAGTTTCTACTTGCTGCGTTGGAAACACAAGTGGCTATTAAATATCGACTGTACATGAAATCTTTCTCTTCCCATAGGGAAGATCTTCTTAGATCTCAAATCACTTATCTTTGTAGTACTCTGTCTAGTTCCAGATGTCACTCTAAACATCGTGTGTAATACTCATTTGAGTTTGTTGGAATTAATTTCCCTAGATTTGGAAATCTGATAAAGCTGTCAGACAATCAGATTTGACCTTATCTCCACCTACTGCAGATGTCATCTTCCACGCCGGATATTTTGTTTTTATCCTTATTTCATATTCACTTCCTTGAGCACCGACAACAGAAGTGAACCGCCATTCTACAACCATAGCCTAAATACAGTTGCCTAGAGTTGTAATGATTATCAGATACTAGGTAATCTGATCGCAGATATTAGAACTCTGCAGAGTTCTTTATCTGACTCTGTAATCATGATCAGTCAATAGATATAATGTTGCAGTAGCAACCTGTTAGATTTATATTCTGTCATTCTCTTAATGATTATATTTTATTGTCTATTTTCAATATTTCTATGTGTTCTTTTCTCCCTCCGATCCTACAGAGTTCTCTAGCCAAAACCTCCAAGAAAAGGAATAATAGTTCACATGCATTACCAGCTTTATTTTGTTGATTGATTTATCTACATTTGCTGGAACTTTTTTAGCTTTTGCAAGCACTAACATATCTCCAAAGGTGTTCAAAATGGGGAAAATCCAATAAACAGAGCAATCAATGCTGAGGTTATAGGGTTAATCATTAAAATCAACTGTGTCAAGGTGAAGGCGGCTCTGCGAGAGGTCTCAGGCCAAGAACAACTCATGGACTTTCCATGGGTTTTCTTTCCTTCTCATATTGTCTATACCTTCCTATCCAATGCAATGGACATTACCAAAGATACGACCTTAGTTCGGGAGATGTATTTCCACGACATCCAGGAGCCCCATATTTCATAGGACTCCTCTAATGCTCTAGATGTAAATATGACCTGTTCAAGCTTAACAGTGCTCTTGTGGGTGGTTTGTTCAAGCTCTCAAACTTTTAGGATTCCCCACCTATCATTTGCATTTATTTTACAATTAAACATGGCCTCCATAACTCGTGCAATATCATAGTGCACAACTGGCTTCATGCACATAGAGGTGAACTAGGCGTGGATTTTGTACAGCATATTGAAGAGACATTCCAGGCACTCTTCTTTTTGTTAAGCCATCACGTGCCACATCCGGTTCTTAAACCTCAATATGTTCCAGCTACTTAAGGTGGAAGACCTTGACGAGCTTGGTTCCATCAACGTAAATGAGCCCCTTGCACAATATTAAAAGTTTTTTCGCTAGATCTTTGTGGGGAGTTTTCTGGTTTATCATGAAAACTTAAGCCAATGGTCGATGCATTTGGAATTTTACTAGCTTCTATTGTAACATCATATTTGGCCACCTCATGGCCCTTTTCTAACAACTATAACTTTTGTATTTAGCTATCTTAGGGCCTTATGTAATGATTGTAGCCTCCATTTCTAGTAATACGGTACTTTTTTTATATACTTTTAAAATGGATGCTACAATCATTAGAGAAGGCCCTAAGGTGGCTCAATACAAAAGTTATAATTGTTACAAAAGAGCCATGAGGTGGCCAAATATGAGTTTTATAATAGAAGCTAGTAAAATTCTAAATGTATCGACCATTGGCTTAAGTTTTCATGATAAACAAAAAATATAAATATATATTTCAGGTGTTATACATCTTTTATCCAAGAAAACTAGTCATAGTGTTGTTAGTGATAACAACAAAATAATGGTGCCTTATTGGCCAATATTTACATGTCACTAGTTTTTTGAGCTCCTACATTCTTTAGCTTGCATCTAACCAAGCACAATAACAGCTATGTAAGCCTAGACACTCGGTAGGTTTTTTTACCTCTATAACATTGTTAATTTGAAAACTAATTTTTTGTTATGCCATTGGTCAATATATCCACATAAATTCAATGAAGCTAGTATTTCCAAAATGTTGTCCTTACCAGATGTACAAAAAAGATTGTAATTGATAAAGGATGTCTTCTCATTCATCCATGATTGTTGGAAAATGTACCTCAAATGCAAACAAAAAATATTAGCGTTAATTGTACATTCAAAGCATAGTTTCACATTACTCATAAGCCTTGAAATTAAAAAAAATTAAGTTGGATTTTTGGGTCAATATTCAAGCTATTGTGAAGATTCATAACTTCCAAACATGTTTGAACTTGTGTGAAAAATATTTTATTTCATTCACCTCTAGCTTCCTTACTTTCCCTCTTTGTTTACAAAATTTTAGACCCTATGCACTTGTTTGCACTTTTTGCAAAGTTCCCTCCAGTGTCCACTTGCCCGACCCTTTATTTCTTGTAAATTTTTAGTCTTTAAGAATGTTTAGAATTCTAGTGGACTTGAACCCTCATAATTTTTCTTTTTGGCTTCAAAAGATTTCAGACTTTACCCAATTTTTTCTGAGTCCGACCCTAATTCCCTACAGTTCCATTTTTTATCATTTTCACTCTTGGCAAAGATTTAAACTCTATGAGAAAGTTGGCATTTCTTACCAAAATGATTCCTTTCATTAATAATCCAATTCCCTACATCTTCACATATTTCTCTTTGTTTGCAAACATTCAAAGTTCTTGAATATTTGCATTCATTTTACTTTTTTCTTAGCCTCACTTCCTTTACCCTTTCCATTTCTACAAAGATGTAGACTTTGTGTGCACATTTGGACTTTTTGTTGTCATGCTCCATTTCCCCACATTTTAAATTTTCTATCTTCGCCCCCTCCCCCCTTCCTTGTGGCCTTTTGAATTTTCCTTGCACCTTTGTACTCTCCACAACTTGAAAAATGTTTTTTAAACATCAATTCCAACTAGTCTTATGCTTGCATTGTTTTTAGATTCCCTCAAACATTTCCAAATCCAACTTTTAGTTCTACCTCAAGACTATGTAAATTGAAATATAGACCTTAACTACTCCCATACACATCTTAGCATGCCATCAATGGATTGTGTTGAATGAAATGAAGTTGTATAACCTTGCATATCTTACCAAAATTCTATTAAAGGGTCATTCCACAATACTGTGTCCCACTTTTTGGCTAAAGTGGGAGGTTGAAATCAACATTTTTAACTAAATATCCACTTTTTGACACATATAGCAGCTAAATCATTAGGAATCCCAAGGTGATGTGCACTAGTGATTTGTGAGAATTTTTTGTGTAGATTCTTTTTTTTTTTTAGATAAGAAATAAATTATTGCGATTTTTTTATATAACTTTTAATAACTTATATTTTTGTAGTAAACAACATTTTTCAAAATTGATGTTTATGTCATAACACATCTTTTTTCATAGAGGATAAAATTTTAATTTTTAAAATATAGATTTATAACACGAATATTTAGTACATGGATATTTTCCATAATTTTTTGTTGCATATTCTTTTAATTAATTTTCAAAGTTAAAGTAATTATAATTTGGACATAGGTGTAAGTCATATTGCATTAAAAAAATTGTTTGCGTTTTAATTAACTTCTTTTTTTGTTGAAATAAGGACATCAATGTATAGTGAACTTATATTTTTCAAAATATTTTCTCTATTTTCCTATTTTTTCACATGTGTTAAACAAAGACCTTTATTGTGATATTTCTATCAGGATCCAACTGTGTAGTTTTTATGAGTCAAACTCATTGACCCATATATCATGAGTTTTTATGGGTCAATGATTTTGACTCATAAAAAATACATGATTGGGTCCTGATAGGAATATCACAATTTGACATGTTGTGGAAAATACCTCCTATTTATCAAAGACCTTGGTATTTGGTGAAAAAATCTACATTCACAAGAAATAAAAATAAATGTATATTCAAAATTATACTTTTTGGAAAGCTCATTAGAAGGGCTACATACATATACAACATAATTTCTAAATGAATTCATTTGATCCCCCATTTAAGGTAAAGAAAAAATGATTTTTATCAACATTTAAGACTAGAGGGTCTTAGTGTAGGTTTTTTATTTTCCTTATGTTAGGGGTATTTATTTTTCCTACACATATTATTTAAGCTTCCTTAGGTTTATTAGGTGTGGTTAATATGAGGACATGTGGCAAAATTCATTAACTACATGTGTCATTGTCTACCACACATGGGTAGTTGACTTACACACCCTCTTTTGGATTATGCTGCCTCTCATAACCACTATTGTGTCCTTACCTAAGTAGGTTATGGAGTAGTTGGGTTTCTCACCTTCTTTTGGCTTTATGTGCCACCTCTTATAACCTCTATTTTGTCTTCACTTGAGGAGGTTATGCCACATATTTTGAGATTAAACAAGCAAGTAAAACCTCCCACCTCTTATGGGTAGTAGGAATTAATGCATCTCTTCGATGTATATGCATTTTTTTCTATATTTGCAACACTCTACTCTCACCTTAAATAGTTTAGTGTTAGCTCAGTGAGAGTATCAAGAGTATTCTCAAATTTCTCTTGCTTTGTCTCTAATTTCTCTCTTTCAAATTTCTCTCTATTCCCCTATTTTGATATTCAATTACTTTTCGATTGGAGTGCATGTGATTTACAATTGACATCAAATCCTAGCTCAATTCTTACTTCTTGAAGAATCTAACATGGTATCAAAGTGAATTTTTTCGATATAACTCATTGTATTTTCTGATTTGTTGAGAGATTAAGACTAGTAGATATAGCTAATATTTATCTTAAAAACTTAATATTCTCTTTTCTTGCATCCTTCGATGATTTGGAGAATTGAAACAATTGAAGGAAAAATAAGTATTTGTATACTCTATTTTGCATATTTGTGTTCTTGTGAGATATAGGCGATTGCAACATTTTGGTAAGATTGGAGGCATTTTCAAACTTTTAGAGTGTTGAAAACATTTAAGAAAGTCCATAATGACTTTTAATTAACCTAAATAGAGATTGGAGGACTTAGTAATAGACTTGAGCTTGAAATTTGAAATATTTTTTAGTGGAGCCATTTTCATTTTTGCATTAAATTCATATCTTCTACTCATACGATAGAAAAAATATTTTTAGTTTTTGTTCACAAAAACAAAATTTGTTTTGGGTATCGATTAGTTTTTTAAATGGTGATAAAATTCTACAATTTTTTTTGTTGGAATACCATAGGCCAACTATTTTCCTTCAAATTGAAGGTTAAATTTGGATTAGAAGCTCATCTTCCACTTGCTAGAAAGAAAAATACTTTTAAATTTGGATTAGAAACTCATCTTCCACTTGCTAGAAAGAAAAATACTTTTTGGGTTTTGTTTGCAAGGTAAAAAAAGTATTTGGGTATCTTTTATTTTTTTATATTCACAATATATTTGGCAAAAAATAAGTCAGAAGAAAGACATTTTTGTGAGAAGAGTCATTCCTGTAAGACAACTTCATCATTTCTTTCAAAAGTGCATAAATTTTTCCTTAAGTGCTAGATTTTTCATATAGATATTTTATAGAAAGTTGGAAATGAAAGATTTTCATCCATGAAGGTCTTGATAAAATATTCTACCCTATTTTTCAAATATTGTAAGTTGAAGTTTGTACATGTGTCATATCTTTCACCTCAGAGCTAGCTCCATTTTCTAGAAACAAATAGGCATTGGAAAGGTATTAAAGAGTAATACACAGCTTCAAGGTTATTTTTTCAAAATTTGTATTAGATTTATTTTGTAAAAAAAATTGTAATTTTGGTCATTAAAGGCCTAGAAAGCATTGTAATCTAGAGTAAAAGCCGTGTGAACACACTAATCATAAAAGTGCCAACTTTGTAATCTCTAGGGGGTGATTTATGAGACTAGTAGAAGTGAGGGTGTATCGTGTGTCTTCTTTTTCACACTTTTATTTTTTCCTTGTAATCTACTTTCTTACTCTCATGGATGCATCTACACTTCATGTTTTAACATCATATAACTATTTTGAATCGAAATCTAAAATGATAATCTCTCTCAAAAGACATGGATATCACTGAGTTAGAATGGGAATTGAAACTAAACCTCAAGATGTTGTAGAAAAAGTAAAACTGTTTAACAAAAGTGATGACTATAGGTATGTTAGTTTCTCTTGACCTTCATTTTCACATTAAATCTACCACTAAACCAAATGGATTGTGTACCAAATTAGAAACCCGTTTTGGTAAGCAAGATGAGTTAATGGGTCATCAATTGTAGAATGAACTCATAGGGTTAATTCCTACCAATTTACACTATACAAGATTTCTTCACAAAATTCAAAGTTGTAGATTGCAATTGGAACAATGTGGAATCAAGAAGGATGATAAACAATTGATATTGAGCATTCTTTCTAATCTTTGTCCTATCTATTGGGCAGGTGCATGAAGTTGGGTACCAATTTTCTGGCCACTTTTCACAAAAGTTTTAAAAAACACGAGCGTGTTATAACGCGCTCACGTTATTTCACGTTAAAAAAAAAGGAAAAAGTGAAATTATTTGCCTTGGAATACCAACCCAAAGTCTTGGAGGGCATTTCTAGCAAGGCCAGAGACGTGTTTTTGCAAATTCTATAATTTTTCACATAATCGGGTATGTGCTCACCATCACGATTGCATCTAGTTCAATATTGACAAAATCAAAAACATGGGTAATGTTAGGTTCTCTCTTAGCTATCCAACGATGTAATTTTTTTCACTTTTTGACAATGTGAAGCCTTTCATCTATAATTGCTTTTGTTTGTATGTCTGTTTTTTGCAAAAAAGCAGTGTTTGGTGTTTTTTTTTAATAAATTTACCGTTCATCAAAATTTCAAATAAATTACATTTTTAGAAACTAGACTCCATTCTACAAATTTTAAAATAAAAAAAAAAATTCATTATTTTCTAAAATTTGTAGGGGAGCACGGCCAAAATTCTGCTTTTTGGAAGTGCCCACTTAGAAAATTAGTAAAAAATTAAATATTCATTAAAAAATTATCAGAAAAATTGTGCATCAACTAGATGTTGTTAGCTAACTTTTGACCGTAGCGATTTTAAAAATACTACAAAAAAGTTCACCGTGCTTAGGTCGTACAAGAGTTGCTATGTTATATTTTTCTGACAAAAACAACACCAATTTCTGTACATCCCTCTTTTGAACCCCTTAATCTCAACCATTTTAAAAATAAATTAGTAGTTTATAAAGTAGACTCATAGCACTTTGATCCTTGTTTTTGTTCCATCTCAAAATTTTGAGTGTAACTATCCTCAATTTCACGTCCAAGGTCAACATTTCCTGATTTCATAAAAAAAGTGGCCACTTAAGCCCCCTTTTTGGGAACCATCTTGGTGCATTTACCCTATTCTATATTTGTTTTCTACATTCTATGCTACAAAATGTAACCTAGGTTCCACCTATAAAATGCCTTCTCTATATGAATTTTTTATAGAACTCGTTAGAGAGAAAGAAAAATTGGTTATAAAGGGTACAATTAAACCATCTAAGTCACATTCCTTGGCTATTAATCAAGGCACAAAAGAATAGAAAGGGTCTAGAAAATATGTAAGAAACAAAATAATTAGGGAGAGAAGAAAACAAATAAAATCAAAAGAAGATAATTAGACCTCTTCATCAAAAGGTGGACAACCTAAGAAGGAGAATGTCAAGTGTTCTTACTATAAGAGGCTTGGCCATTATGAACATAAGTTTAATGAAAAAAATCAATCACCTTTCACATCTCTTAGAAAAGAACAATATCAAGGTGTTTTATTTAGTCAAAAAAAAGTTTATCAAAAGGCTCTTCTAAGGACATAGGAAAAAGTAATGGGAAATGAAAGGGAAAGGCCCTAGGTACTTTTTGTTGCTTTAGAACCAAATTCTTGGATCATTGGCTCGGTTGAATTTCACCACATGACTTCTTTAGAAGATAATTTCACCTTTTTAGAGTCATGTTTTATGCCTACCATACTAATGGGTGATGACACAACCATTGAAGTGCATGGGAGAGAGTTTTTTGATGTGGGAGAAGAAAAATTTTAAGATATTCTTTTTGTTTGACCTTTATCAACTAATATCCTATCTATTTATCATATCACTCACATTGGTTCTAGCAAATGAGTTGAGTTCACACTAGATATAATGGTAATCAATGAAATGTGTAATGGGTCTAAAGTTTCTATGGGAAAAGTAGATCATCAATAAAGACTATATCATTTTTCTAACTTTGTTCCTGACTCTTGGGTAAACCCACAAAAGTGGTTTACAATTCGAATGAGGAAGGAAATCTCATAAAAAATGACCCCATGCCAAAAAAAATCATTTTGGAGGTTTCAGCAAACTTGTTAGTTCGAACAAACCAAAATAGGGTTCACTTGAACCATGGTTCGAGTGAACCATTTTAATGCTTGTACAGGAAAAAAATACATGAAACTCCCTTTTTGGAAGAGGGTTCACTAAAACCCCCCTTGGTTCAAGCGAACCCCCTATTTTCATGATTCCTACTCTTTGTGACCAGAAAAATCAATATTTTTGCACTTCAAAGCTCTGGTTGTAGATGAAAATGGTGGAGACTTCACAAACCCAACTAGAATCAAGTAGTCCTTGGAAAGAGCTATCTAATGAATATAATTTTAATATGTTTTGGTTTTATTATCTATTTGTCTTATTAGTTTTATTAAACATATTTTTTTCACCAAAAATAATGCTCTTTATTCTGCACATGTGGAAAAATAGAAGATTATAAAAAAAAAATTGAAAAATATGAGTGCACTAGATATTGAAGTCATTGATCCAACAAAAAAAATTGAATTTTGATACATACAAAAAAAGTTACTCATTATACGGTCGCACTATGTCTAAATTGTAATTGGTTTGACATCGAAACTTGATTAAAGAAAAAATATTCAATAAAAAATATCTAACCAAGTGGAAACACTAGATATCAAAGTTAAAAATATAAATTCAAAAGAATTAGAATTTTATCTTTCATGGAAAAAAAGTTATGCGTTATACGGTGAGCGTCACTTTATAAAATGTTGTTTTTTGACAAAAAAAAGTAGTTGTCAAGGGAGATGGAAAAAGAAGTGGAATTTGATTCCAAAAATTTTGAAAAAAATATATTTAGAATCTACAGACAAAATTTCATGAAACTCTAGTTTGCATCATCTTCAAATTCCTCATGGTTTACCCACTATAGGTGCCTGAAAGTGAAGATTTATCAATGCAATAAGATTTCCACAATCCATATGCAATAAGATTTAGTTAAAAAAAATTATTTCAGCATCTAGTTTGGCCAAAAATTGTAAACCACTTGTACACACCTAAATTTCGACACTTGATTTATCCAAATTTATCCTCTTTCATCTAAGCATCCCTTTATTTGCATTAATTAAGTAATATCACTATTATTTAATTAATCCCTCTAAAGCTCTTCTAATCCCTAAGGTATCTAGTTAAATAATTAAATACTTTCCCCTTTTCATCAAATGAATTAAATAAATATCACATTTATTTAATTCCTCATAGGTCATCCTCCATCATTTTTATCTTATCCTAATCCATCGCATCACACATTACCTTGATTAGGGTGTCATCCTCCAACTTTTGCAATTGGCCTCTAATCTCTTAGCCACCTAACCTTTCCTAACCCCTTTCAACTGTCTAATCACCCTTTAGTCAACTCTTCCCATTCCCCAAGGAATTTTTAATTCTTTTTGTCTTCCCAAAGTCCTTTGAGGAATTTTTAATTCCACTCTCATCTTTCAAAGAATATTAAATTCCTTTTATCTTCCCCATGTCCTTTATGACATGTGTCCTTGGTCAACCTTATTAAAGGCTTTCTCCTTTTGGGAAAAGCACTCCACTTCCCCTTGTGAATTTTTAATTCACTCTTTAATCCCCCAATGCACTCAAAAGGAATTTTTAATTCCTTCACTTCTTCCCACATGTCCTCTCCTTATTCTTTATTCTTTCCCCTCTCCCCATAAGGATATTTGAGGAATTTTTAATTTCTCACATGTCCTCTCACCCACATGGGACAAGGACATCCTTTATGAGGATATCTTGACCAAATTCCTATGATCCTTTGAAGTACATCCATGTCATGTACTTCTCTTACACCTCATGTCCACCTCATCTTTCTTAAGTCTCTCCCCTTGCCACATGTCAAGATGTGAGGGCTTATGAGTTCTCAACTCACCATAGCCCTACATCTTGGCCTTGTTGAGATCAATCTCAACTATCCATTTCTTCTTGGAATTCTCAAAATTCCTATAAATACCCCCCTCTTTTCTCTCATTTGGGGAGATCATTTTGCTAGCCAAACTCTTGCAATTTTGTTTATCAATCTACACTTAGCCATTTGCATCCATTTTGTCCAACTATCTTGCATCTCACATTTCACATCTTGCATCTACTTGCCATCAAGGAGCATACATCTTATCTACAATCGAAGGGCCACCCAAAGAACAACTCTACAAGGTAAAAGGTTCCATTTTTATGTTGTTAAGTTCATCATTTGCCCAATCTTGAAGTGTAGGGTGTATTTAGTTGTTATTTGCACTCTCTTTAGTATGTTGCTCATCTTTTAACAATTATATTCCCCTATCACATTTTTGGCACACCCGGTGGGACCCACAAATGGGTCTTTTTTTTCATTTTGCTATTTTTGGCATTTTTGCAAGTTCAGGTTACAGACTGGCGGACCTGACCTCTCCGATGGCAGACCTGACCTCCGGTGGTGGACCTGACCTCTCCGGTGGCAGACCTGACCCCTCCGGTGGTGGACTTGACCTCTCTGATGGCAGACCTGACCTCTCTAGTGGCGGGCCTAACCTGCCTTGGCGGACCTGACCTCTTCGGACCCGGACCTGACCTCTCCAGTGGTGGACCTGACCTCCGGTGGCAGACCTGACCTCTTCGGTGGTGGACCTGACCTCTCCGGTGGCGGACCTGGCCTCTCTAGTGGCGGACCTGACCCCGGTGGCAGACTTGACCTCTCCGGTGGCAGACCTGACCTTCGGTGGCAGACCTGACCTCTCCGGTGGCAAACTTGACCTCTGATGGTAGACCTGACCTCTCCGGTGGCAGACCTGACCTGCGTTGGTGGACCTGACCTCCCGAAGGTGAAATTTCAAGTTTTTACCAATTGTTCTTTGGTAAATTAGGCACATAGTTTAATTAGAGGGGTCAAAAAACCTTGTTTGGCATGCTTGTGGAAGCCTATGTGACGTATCCAATCCCCTTGCGCCATTTGGTGATCCTGGGTGATGAGAAATCATAGCTTTCCAAGTCCTTTGAATCACCCTATTTCCATTTTCTTAGTGGGACCTGCTTGGGGATTTCATTACCCCAAGGGACAATTCCAACCACACATACCAGTGGGGTATATAAAGGGGGGAGAGTGAAAGTTGTACCTCAATCCAACCACGTTGTAATTAGCGAAGCGTCGGGATGACGTGAAGAGTTGGACCGAGCCTTTAGTATCTCGCTAAGGTTCCCGACTCACACTTGCAACGGGTTGGTGTTCACAGTTTGGGCATCACGTACCGGGTGTATATCGAGGACTCCTTAGTAACCATGTTCATCTTAGAGTAGAAGACTTTGTTGGCCATACCCGTTTCTACTAATCTTAGGGTTGTGTTGTCTGAATTGTCTTTCTCGTACAAAACCAGTCATTTTTTAGTTTAGCCAAATCTTTTTATCAATGTTTGCTATATTTTGGGTCCTTTGCCTTACTCATCCATCCAAAAATCAAACTTAAACTTATCCTTTGGTGGACCTGACCTTATCCTTTGGCGGACCTGACCTTTCCTTTGGCAGACCTGACCCCATCCTTTGGCGGACCTGACCTTATCCTTTGGCAGACCCTTATCCTTTGGCAGACCTAACCCCATCATTTGGTGGACCCTTATCCTTTGCCTGACCTCATGTTGTGGTGGACCTGACTTATGCTAACCAGACTTGACCTCATGCTGGACCTTTTGATGTCTGCTTGACCTCATGCCTGTGACTACCTGACCTTTCAAAAATGCTCCATTTTTTCGTGCCATTCCAACTACATATACCACTTCATTCAATAAGTTTCTCAGGGCACCTTTTTCTTCCCCATCCGCCTGCTCATGTTGTGGCAGACCTGACCTCATGCTGTGGTTGTGGCAGGAAAACTTGACCTCAGGTGGCACCTTGATGTCAAAAAACCTGACCTTATGCTGTGGCGAACCTGACCTCATGCTAACCTGGACCTGATCTATGCTGTGGTGGACCTAACCTTCTGCTCTTTCTTTGGGGGCTGACACACCGTTTATATCCGACTCTATTTCAAAAACAGTTCATCTCATTTCATGATATTTCCACAACATGTACCACTGCATACCCATGTTGACCTGACCTCATGACTTGACCTCATGCTATGTGGGTACCCCTTATGCGGAGACCTTACTTGGCACCTGACCTTATGCTGTGGCGGACCTGACCTCAAGAAGGGCTGCCATGTCTTGACAAAAACAATTCATACTCATTCCTTCATACTTTTGAGTACCGGGGCACCATGTACCCTACCATTCATTTATTCATCACCAAACTCTTTCATCATTCATCTTTTACTGATCACGTTCTCATTTCATCCATCAATCCCATCATTCTGAATCACTCTGATCATCCGTTTACTCGAGTAATGTTCTCCATCATTTCATCATTCTGAACTCTTGTTCTTTTTCGATCATGTTCTCGTTCCCAGAGTCATCTCATTCTGAGTTCTTCAGCAGTTCTATCATTACTCGTTTCGAGTAATCGTTCATCCATTTCTATCATCCATTTCTCTAATCAAATCATCGTTTTCCCCATCCAAATCCTCTAAACTTTGTTTCAGGTTATTATCCAAATTGACCTAAGTGTCTGATTTGATCGTCATCATCAACATCTGCTTAGGATTGTCATCCGTCATAAGATAATCATTATCGTCGACCCAATCAATCCATTTTCAATCTCAAGGTTGATTCGGTGCTACAATCATCTCTTTATCATTTAATCTGATCAATCATCATCCTAAGTCACCTAGGGTAATCTCTAAACGCGTTTAAAGTCCCTTTCGTCATCCTATCCGATTCATCAGTCGATCTTATCAATCATCAATCAATCGCATCCAATCACATCCAATCGCATCCCTATCCAATCACCTTTGACCCAATCAATCTACTTCCATCTCGGAGTAGATTCGGTGTCAGCGTCATCCTTTAGTAATCAAATCCGATCATCAAAATCAATCCCATCACATCATCCAATCATCCTAATTTGAGCTTTAGTCCAATCTTAATCTGAGCTTTAATGTAATCCCGACCTGAGCTTTCCCTAAATCTCGATTTGAGATTTAGTCCATTTCCATCCTTTTTTTTTCCTTTCATCATCATGAATTCTTATCCTCCATCAATAGTGGTCAAGGGAAATCCTAATTACGTCGACGACGATAATGAAAGTCTTGTCGATCAAGAAGAATGTGACATAGATCCCCTTGACACTATCATTGCTAGTAAGCTTTCTCCACCCACATTCCAAAATCCAATCACCCCATCGATTTATCCCATCATGTCTTCATCTATGCCTAATCACACTGGATGTCCATCATATCCATCATATCCTTCATCTACATCATCCCCTTATCCTAGTTTTCCATCACAATACCCCTATCTTGATCCCCCATCCACATCCTCTTATCTCAATCCTTCATCCACATGTACCCACTACCCTAATCTTCCATACCAATCCACTCAAATCCTACATTCACACCTTCCTATCCTAGTCAAACACACGTCAAACAATCCATCTGCATCTCCCTATATTAATCCAACACCTGCATCTTCCCATCCTAATCCACCATCCCAATACCTTTATTACAACACGCCGCCCATATCTTCTACCAACGATCCATCGTCCATGTCATCCTATCCTAATTCCCCATGCCCATATCCTTACCTTAATCATCCATCAAGTCTTAATCTTCCATCTAATCCTAGTCCACTGATGCATAAACCTTCATCCACTCCCACCTCGCCATCTCAGCCTAGCATATTCAAGTTTCTCTAACGACTTATAACAAAGGAAACATCTCCCACTCTGCACATTGCAGTCATGGAACCATGCCATCCCAACCCATCATCCATGGTCGTTAGTGACAAGACCCTTCTCCATCCAACACCTATCATTGATGATACCATCACATCCTCTGAATCCACTGAGTCCCCATCTCCTACCATCACATCCTCTGAATCCACTAAGTCCCCATCTCCTACCATCACATCTACCAAATCCATTGAACACCCACCCCTACTCTGAGAGCCGTCAAACCCATTGACAACACCCAAATCCAATCCACTTCTCCCACTCCTAGTGTTAGTAAAATCCATTCCGATGACTACATCAAATCCTCCATCCTTCCATCTCCCCAACTTGAAGAGTCTCTCCAACACTCTGTCATCCTGCCATCCACACAAGATGAGTCATGTCAAGAGTCTAATCCAAAGCATGCTAACATATCCCCTCCTCTAGATCAAGATCCTACCATCCCATCTAGTCTACTGCAAGATCATAGTCCCCCACCCATCCCATCCCATGATCCCCTTGTCATTCAAGACTCCACCGCTCCATCTCCATCTCCATCGCATGAGCCCGCTACCACAAATCTAGATTCTATCATATCCCCTAATCCCTCTCCTGATACCACCCATCCAAATGTTGCTACCCCATCATCTCCCTCTTATAATCCCCCATCATTGCCTAAAACTACTACCCCCACATCGCTTGCATATCCCCTTGGTACTCTCACATTCTTCCATGGTGGCCTTCTCATAGAAGAAAAACATAGTGTATTTACCACCCATCATCCTCCACTTAATAATGGACTCGCATCATGTTTTCAGAATAACACAAATCCTATCATGGATCACATGCTCAAGAAAATGAACTATCAAGGCAAAGGTCTAGGTCTTCATGAGCAAGGTATTTTAGAGCCCATCCAAGTCAAAGAACGAATCTGCATGCATAGTCTTGGATCTATTTCCCAAGACTCACAATCTAAAGATGTTGGTACAACATCTAGACGTCCTCAATGAGACTTTTCCAAAAGAACTTTTGGCTCTCCCCATCCCTCCTTCTCTATCATATCACCTCAAAACAACCGTCCATATTCCTCCTTCATCTGCTCTATCCATTTTGGGTCCTTACATCCCTCCATCCACCATCTCCCGTCCTTCATCTACTCTATCCATCTTGGATCCATATACTCCACACTAGTAAAATTTGGCAAATAAATGACTACGTGACTAAAAATTTTAGTCATGTGACTAACACTAGTAAAATATTGCAAATAAATGACTAATTTGGTCATCTACAAGTGACTAATTTGGTCATCGGGTAAAATCACAACTAAATGACTAATATCAGACAAATAAAAATGACTAAATAAATGATTAATATTAGAAAAATAAAACTAAATAAATAAATGACTAAATATATGACTAAATAAACGATTATTACTCCTCTATTATTTATTCTCTTGAATTTAATCATAATCCATAGAGCTTAAGCCCCCCTCATGGGACCCCTACCTATGCGGGCTATTTGGTTGCTTAGGTTGCTTGGCGCACCAAAAATACCTATGTCAGAGAAGTTCTGATATCCCATGATATTACATCTTTGGTTGTTCCCACTTCAGTGAGATGTTCCTACATCCCTTGCTTTTGCTAGTAGTAATAAGGTTTTGACATATTCTACATCACCTGCCCAACTAAATACGTTATGGGGTCACCTTAATCCAATGGATCTATGCTTGCTTCTACAAGTGCTTCAACGAGATCAAATGCAACTTCTGCCCAATTGCATCAACTTTTGTTGGTTCAATTGCTGCTTCAATGGCTGCTTTCAAGGTGGATGATTTTTCATGTCATACCCAACCCTTACGCGAGACGACCTCTTTAGCCCAATCATCTCTTCATAGTCTTTTGAGATGACACGTCAGTCGTGTGATGCCAAAATTTTCATTATAAAAAATTTAACATTTACGTTCTTTAACTTTGATTACTCATTATGTTAATGAATCATTAATTTTTTTAACAATGATTTAAAACCAGTTTGATAAAGATGAAAAAATTCTCAATTAAAGTAGATAATTAACAAAAAGAATTGAATTAAGGAAGTGAGTGGTATTATAATATAATAAAATAATAATATATTACTAATATTATAATATTATATTTATATTATGATGTATTTAATAGTATAATATAATATAATATTATACAATATTATAATATAATATTATATTTATATTTAATAATATCTATTTATTTAATTTTGTACCCTAATGGCCGGGCATAGTGGCGGGCAAATCTTGGCCATAATTTTCAACTCCCCACCATAATTTTCATTTTTACGCCGAAGGCGTCCTATGCTTAATATTTGCAAAGCATTTTACCTCTGACGGTGTACATTGGTGGACAGGCAATCGCCTGCGATGGAATCCATCCCAGTCACTCACCATTTTCGGAGATGGGAGAAATATCTAAGCAGCAGTTATTGCAGAGATGGAAAAAAAAACATTTTACCTCCGACGGTGTAGATTGGTGGACAGGCAATCGCCTGCGATGGAATCCATCCCAGCCACTCACCATTTTCAGGAGATGGGAGAAATATCTAAGCAGCAGTTATTGGAGAGATGGAAAAAAAATATCCGAGCAGCAGTTATTGCAGAGATGGAAAAAATATCCGAGCAGTAGTTATTGCAGAAAATAAAAAATTCGACATCCTTGACAACACGACAGAATTAGGTGTTCTCTGCCGCCAGACTTCAATAGAATGCCCCAAACGTCTATTTTCATTTTCTTGTATCGAATTGAAGCTCGAATCTGGTGGTACCTGTAAATTTTCATCTAGTACCTGTATCGAATTGAAGCTCGAATCTGGTACCTGTCTATTTTCATTTTCTTGTATCGAATATTCTTAGACCTAGCCTTTGTTTATTGTGAATAGATTGACGATGTCAGGAGAATCTGGGTTCATCCCATTTTTCAAATATCTGCCATGGTAGGTTTTTGACCTTTGCACATGTTTTCTCATTTCCATCGTTGATAGCAGGACACATTTAGGCGCCTCTTCCTACTGGAGTGTTGGACCAGTTGTGATTGCTTGCTTTCTAGATTGAAATCTCGATACTTTCCAGCGTTTGAAGGAAGATTCAACGTCTGTTTTGAGATTTTTACTGGAGTGTTGGACCAGCTGTGATTACTTGCTTTGTAGATTGAAATCTTGTTACTTTCTAGCGTTTGAAGGAAGATTCAAGGTCGGTTTCAAATTTTTTACTTCATTCGAATGTTGTTATTTCTTGTTGGGTATACTGTACAGGGTTTCAGAGACTCATATAGGGCGAATTCATTTTGTTATGGCTTGGGCAATTAATCCACTAAGAACCCACTAGACCCCTGAACCAGTCAACCATTCTTGTTTCAAAACACATCTCTCGTGGCAAGTACAATTTTTCATTTTGTTATGGCTTGGGCAATTAATCCACTAAGAACCCACTAGACCCCTGAACCAGTCAACCATTCTTGTTTCAAAACACATCTCCCGTGGCAAGTAAAAGTTGCAAAATTTAGCAGATCAAATTATTTAGGGACTAAAACCTCATATGCCACTAAATATCTTATGTGCACAATACTATTCATTTTGTTCAGAATATGCTTGTTGGGAAATTCAAAAAATCCAAAAAATTCATGACATTGTAAACAAATTGATGCAATAACAAAACAACCTTAGTCCATAGAAAGAGTGCCTCCCATACCCCATAACAAATAGTAGTTAAATGACATCACTAATCCTCATGGCCATGTTCTGCTTTTGATAACCGGTGGCTGCAGGTTTAATACCCATGAACCATGGAGCAGAATCCCATTTAAAATTCTTAAGCATGATTATAATTCAATATCATTTTTTTTTCATTTTTCATTAATTGAAAGTGATTGTTATAATAAAAATGTGCAAAAAAATTTATGTGTCTGTTCTTCCAGAGCAATACATTCAAGATAAAGTATTTCGAGTAACAACAACCATCCTCAAATACAAATTTTCTACAGTAATGATAGTCGTTGCCAAATTTCCATCATAATACACCTGGATTTACATCAATTTAAGTGTACAGTAAGTTGAATAGATATCCAAAGTAAATAATTTTAGAACATATCCAAAAGCATTCAGAGAACGATCTTTTACAAAAAAGAACTGACATACCTAATTGATCACTTTTCAGAGGAGTTTGGACCTCTTTTCTTCCCAAATCCAAGCACTGAGAGATAACGGTTGCATCATCAGTGGACCATTTAGAGTTCTTTAAGAGAAGCATAACTCGACAACCAAAATAATTAGCTCACACACAAACACCTCAAACATGCATATAAAAAGGAGATGTATTATAAGCAAAATTTGAAGAATAAAAAGTAGCTATAAGGTACAGGAATCACAAGCTTCCTCCTATGATTACTGCCTTGCTAACTTGAAATTCCTTTTGCTCATTTTTTCTCTCTTACTAATGTTATATCGAATACCTATTGATCATCATGCTTCTATAACATACAGGAATTGAAGCTGGTATTACATTCAATGCAGGTGGGAGAAAAGTGCATGCAAAGGTGCTATCATTTTACGCTCCTATAAATATTAAAAAACATTCAATATGTATTGATTTACCATTCTTGAGTGCACATGATCTAATTACCCAGGCTAACTTAGAAAATTGACCTAGGTAAACTTAACTCACATGGTGAACTTTACACCAAAATAAATTTTCAAACTCACATTCCCTCTCATTTTAATTTTCCATTTCCACTAAAAATTTGAATATATTGCACCATATTATTAGAAGATATAAGCAGTTAGAAGTCTGGACACTGAAATAATCATGCATGCATCAGCAACCAAAAAGCAAACAATTACAGCTGGGACTCTATGAATTAATTAGTAGTCTACTTTATGTGACTCTGTTTTGCAATCAAAACTTTTAGCTGGGAGTATACGCTGGGAAATTTAAAAATACAAGCAGAACAAAATATGTAGATACACAATAATAAAAAAAGCAAACAATTCTTCTAATTTTTGGGTCGAATTACAGCATATATTCTAAACAAAAAAGCCCTATCTGAATGGAGAAACTCTATTTTGAATCAAATGGCAATGGCGGTTATGACAGGAGGAGAGCAAGGAAACATCAAAAGGGTGAAGTAGCTGGAATATCTCTATTGTAGGCCTCGAGTAGTTGGAATAGAAGCCTTCCACTGGTGCCATTACAGTCCTTATTCAATCTCTTTGAAGAACAAAGCTTAATAATGTTCAGATTTTGTTTTCTTGTTTTAGATTTTTATTTTTAAAAAATGTGTTTAAGATTTAAAAGGGGAGGGGTTTATTTATTTACTCCCCTCATACCAAGAATGGCAGCCTGTAGAATGGAAGCCACTGCTCTACCTGTGTTTTAATGATATATACCATTGAAAAAGTACAGAAAGCTCCTTACATCACTGACATTGTGTGGGTTTTGAGTAAGTTAAAAGATAAATTCCATTCTTTTCTTGAAATTTTAATAATAAGAGTTATGATTTTTATTTTTATTGGGCCCTACCGAATGTTATTTTTAGTTTTTGCCTCTGCTCAAGGAAGATTTTATTTTAATTTTTTTTCTGATGGCGGTGCACAAGAATGGCTTTCCCTTTTTGCATTCAGTCTCATGTGGAAGCGCAGACATTTTATGTGCTAGGGAACTATAGCTGAGGGTTCAATTGCAATTCAGTTTTTTTACTGCATCTATTTTAATGCCTATGTTTTTTAAAGATAGGTGCAAGTATTTTGCCTAAATTTGGTGGCACAGATTATTAGAGACAAAACTCTTTGCATATGATTTTGATACTCATTAGTGAAATCACTGTTGTAATTACAGTAATCCAACATGTGATGCTTTTGATTTTTCATCTGCAATCCTTCATGCCTCATCTTTCTGTTTTTTTGTTGTTGTACTCAATTCATATGAGTTCAATTCTTTTAGAAATTAACAAGAACAAAGACCTTATAGTTTACAGTTACATTAAAATGCATGTCTTGGAGAATAACAGATTCATAGAAGGCCTCAGGGTTAGTTTCTATGCACCCATTTTTTTTTACTCCTAAATAATATCAGTTTTGTTAAATTGTAGGGGTTAAATTCTTGCATTGAAAAATGGAAAACTAGAAGTGATTTTTTTGTGTCACTCGAAGCTTCTATGGATTTGAAAAGAGGATTGCTATGCATATGGATTGACTTCTGCCTCAAGAATTTCTATGGGAACGCTTGCACAAAGAAATGTATTTTACTTTTAATAAAATAATGCAAAATTTTCATGTAAATTCTTTGTTTGGTCATGCTCCCATATCAATTGGAAGATCTTCTATTGTTTACAAACTCAGTAGCAAATATTTATGCATGCATGGCTACGCACAAACATTCAGATACTATGGTAACCAACCTGGCTAAATTGTTAAAGTTTTGATGATTCAAAATGTGTCTGCTCTTAACTTGATGTTCTTGATATTTCAATAGCCTTTATAATTTTAGCGACATGCTATTCTCTTCTGATATTTGGAATTGTTCTCTGTGTTAATGGTGCAATCTAAGTATAGTTCTGAATCTGCTCCCCATGATTACTGTTCGAGTTTGGAATAGTGATTAATTTCATCATGTTAGTAAGACCTTAAAAGCATTATATAATTACTTTAATTTTACACAAGAAAAGCTTTATTCCTCTCAGCTTTCATATGCTATGTTTACATATTTTTTAGTAAGAACTTAAAAGCATTATATAATTACTTTAATTTTCCACAAGAAAAGCATTATTCCTCTCAACTTTCATATGTTATGTTTACAATCCAAAATCCTCTTCTTTTCCAATTGTTGTATTTAAGAATACATATGTTGGTATATTCAAGAAATTGTTGTAACCTAAGGTTTGATGGCGGGATTTTTTTTTTCCATGTAGTTAAAGGTGGCATGCCCTAGATAATGATGAGCAGTGACCACTATTGATTTTGATATGGCAGTTTTTTAAACCATGTTGAAATTTTACAATTGCTTTTAAACCATGTTGAAATTTTACAATTGTTTTTTTTTTGCAGATTTTGATTTTAAAGCTCGATACCAGAAGAACAAGACATTCATTGCAGAGCCTTGTTCTATATTGTATGCAATTTTAAGTGGTACTCAAATCACTTGCTTTGTGTTATTACAATGTTGGTTTTTGTTTCAAGAGGACTATATTACTTTTTATTGCTATTTAAATAGTAATCAAATCAATATAATTACTGTTTATTATTTAATGTCTTAAAGGCTACAGAATATTAGACTCATTATGATTTCACCTCCCAGGTATTTGCTAGCTTCTGCCTGCATTAAGTAGCTTTAAGCTTAAACTTGTCCAAAATTCTTTTCCCAGTTCCACATAACAAAACCAAATTACTCAAATAGCTTATCATTAGACTCATTATTCAAATTGTGATATGGTGTCAACAAATGAATATTCAGAATGAATTAGTTCACCAGCATGATAAAAACAAAGAAAACTTTATGTACGCAAAGAAATCCAATAGACTGCTCACCCTTGAATTGTCTTAATCTCACATTGCTCACTACATAGTACCATGCAGAATGGCATACAACATAAGACAAATTGAGACTCTAATAATGCTTCTTCTGACCAGAAAAGTTGTATAAATAAAACAATGCAATGTTACACGTAACCAATACAAACTGTCAACTCTTGCTAAATCAGTTGTAAAAACAGCACAATGAAATGTCAAAGAAGACGACGCACCATCTAGTGGGAGGCATAATTTCTTTTATAAATAATATTTTCTCTACCCATAAGGTGGTTATTGACTAAGAATCAACAATAGAAACTTTTTAAACTCAACACAAAGTTCACAATATTCTCTTCGGCGTACCCATTGCACCCCAAAGGTGCGATTGCTAGTAATAAACACACTGCTCAGGGATTCTAAAAACCTCATCGAAATCTTATGTTCATGTTGCAACTCGCCAAATCAGAGAAGTGAAAGGTCTAAACCAGCGAAGAAGAGTTTGGAGGAGCCGAAACCAATAGTAGCAGGGAAAGCAACAAAATCCACAAGTAAAGGATTCCTTAGTGTTAAAACCTTAATGTGCTCAGTCTTAGGATCTTTCTCTTTCTTATTCTTATAAAATCTCCCACCTTCCTGTAAATTTTGTTTCAATTTGTAAAATTTAATGACTGCAGGCAGCAACACATTTCAATTAAGGTCTGTTACATATCATCTTTAAAGAAAAATGGAATTTTCACGAGGCTTCTAGTTTCTCTAGATTTTTGTGACTCCCACCCAAATTCCTATACCTGAACTCGAGTACATATAATCCTGGTAACTATCAAGGTTTTCTCATCTTTGTTGGCATTTGTTGTGTCATTTTCATTTATGAAGGCACTAAGATCAAATGTACCAAACAAGTTGGTATTTAGTATGTACCCAAATACATATCCAACCCAACATTTAAGAGCTAAGTATGTTATGATACCTAATGGCAAGAGACAAATGACACAAATCAATTCTAGAGGCCCTGCAGTGCTCAAAAGAGTAGGGCAATAGAAAATCTACAACAGAGGAAAAGCATGGCAAGTATGATAATCCATGGGAACTTGTGAGTTTCAAACTGAAAAAAATTAGTTTGTATAGATTATACTACACATGCTTATGGGAATGTGGAATAGATAACATTTCTAACTTGCAGTTGTAATTTTAGAAAACCTTGTCAATCTGCTTTTCTGTATTCTGGGTGGAAGCAATGTATTCTCAATTCAAGGAATTATTTCAAATATGTAGTGGCAACATTTTTTGAAATAATTTTGTGTGAGAAAATTGCATTCTTTAATCGTGTAATGCATTGAAAGAACCATGAAAAACTAGAACTAATCCTAAAACACTGTTTAGAAAGGAAAGCAGAAAATGCATTGAGCATCTATGTTGAAATTCAATCATTTTCACGCTAGACCTCATTGATAGCCTATATTTGATTCAAGTCTCTACCTCCATTGAAACCTCGCCTTTTGTAGGGGGAAGTCTTTGTATTCACCATTGGTCTCTGCAAAACTTCCATGGTGGTATCTTGTATTATCTTTCTCAATTATGAAAATTAATAGTCCTTCCTTGTAATGTCCTGAAGATTTTCAACCATGCACACCTAATGATCAACTATATATGTAAATTGTAATGTAATAAGGGTTACTGACGTGTGAAGTATGTGCAACCCTCATCCACTAAACCTGCATGACTACATGCATCTAGAACCCAATCTGAAATTGATTCCATTGACAACCTGTCATAGCTACAACACTTGAATATAATAGAGTGTGGAGGTTTAAATAAGCTCCTTGATTACATTGGCAAGTTGTCACAGCTACAACGCTTGAGCATAGAAGGGTGTAAAAGTTTAAATAACCTCCTTGATTCTATTGGCAACCTGTCGCAGCTACAACATTTGATCATAGAAGATTGTAGAGGTTTAAATAACTTTCCTTATTCCATTGGCAACCTGTCACGTCTGCAGTACTTGAAAATAGTAAGTTGTAGAGGTTTAAATAACCTCCCTGATTCCATTGTCAACCTATCACAAATGTAGCACTTGAACATAATAGGAAGTTTCAAAGTTTTAAATAACCTCCTTGATTCTATTGGCAATCTATTGCAGCTGCAACATTCGAAATTAAAATATTGTCATGGTTTAAATAACCTCCTTGATTCCATTGGCAACCTGTCACAGCTGCAACCTTGAACATAGAAGGGTGTGGACATTTAAATAACCTTCCTGATTCCATTGGCAGCTTGTCACAACTGCAGCACTTGAACATGGTAGAGTCTATAGATTTAAATAACCTCCCTTATTCCATTGGCAACCTGTCACAGTTGTAGCACTTGAACATGGAAATGTGTAAAAGTTTAAATAACCCCTTCGATTCTATTGGCAACCTATCATAGCTGCAACACTTGAACATAGAAGACTTAAAGGTTTAAATAACCTTCCTAATTCTGTTGGCAACCTGTCACATTTCCAACACTTGAAAATAGAAAGTTGCAGATGTTTAAATAACCTCCCATTTCCATTTTCAACCTCTCACAGCTGCAACACTTGAATATAATAGGAAATTTTAAAGATTTAAATAACCTCCTTGATTCTATTGACAATCTATTGCAGCTGCAGCATTCAAAACTAAAATATTCTCATAGTTTAAATAACCTCCTTGATTCCATTGGTAACCTGTCACAACTGCAACCTTGAACATAGAAGAGGGTAAATGTTTAAATAACCTTCCTAATTCCATTGGCAACCTGTCACAACTGCAACACTTGAACATGGTAGGGTCTATAGATTTAAATAACCTCCCTCATTCCATTGGCAACCTATCACAGCTGTAGCAGTTGAACATAGAAATGTGTAAAAGTTTAAATAACCCCCCTGATTCTATTGGCAACATGTCACAGCTGCAACACTTGAACACATAAGACTGTAGAGGTTTAAATAACCTTCTTGATTCCATTGGCAACCTGTCACATCTGTAGCACTTGAAAATAGAAAGTTGTAGAGGTTTATATAACCTCCCCAATTCCATTGTCAACCTCTGACAGTTGCAGCATTTGAATATAATAGGAAATTTTAAAGGTTTAAATAACCTCCTTGATTCTATTGAAAATCTATTACAGCTGCGACATTTGAAACTAAAATATTGTCATGGTTTAAATAACCTCCTTGATTCCATTGGCAACCTGTCACAGCTGCAACCTTGAACATAGAAGGGTGTGAATGTTTAAATAACCTTCCTGATTCCATTGGCAACCTATCACAACTGCAGCACTTGAACATGGTAGGGTGTATAGATTTAAATAACCTCCCTCATTCCATTGGCAAACTATCACAGCTGTAGCACTTGAACATAGAAATGTGTAAAAGTTTAAATAACCCCCCTGATTCTATTGGCAACCTGTCATAGCTGCAACACTTGAACATAAAAGACTGTAGAGGTTTAAATAACCTTCCGGATTCCATTGGCAATCTGTCACATCTGCAGCACTTGAAAATAGAAAGTTGCAGAGGTTTAACTTTAAATAACCTCCCCAATTGCATTGTCAACCTCTCATAGCCGCAACACTTGAATATAATAGGAAATTTTAAAGGTTTAAAGAACCTCCTTGATTTTGTTGACAATCTATCACAAATACAACAATTAAAAATAAAATATTGTCACAGTTTAAATAACCTCCTTGATTTCATTAGCAACCCATCACAACTGCAACACAACACTTGAGTATAGAAGGGTGTGGATATTTAAATAAGCTCCCTGATTAAATAACCTCCTTGATTCCATTAGCAACTTGCCATAGCTGCAACACTTGAACATATAAGGGTGTGGACGTTTAAATAAGCTCCCTGATTCATTTGGCAACATGTTACAGTTGCAACACTTGAACATAGAAGGGAGTGGACGTTTAAATAAGCTCCCTGATTCCATTGGCAACCTGTCACAGCTATAGCACTTGAACAATGTAGGGTGTATAGATTTAAATAGCGTCCCTAATTCATTGGCAATTGTCACAGCTGCAACACTTGAACATAGAAGGGTGTAAAAGTTTAAATAACCTCCCCGATTCCATTGAAATCAAAATGTTAGGATGTGTTCTAGAGTGCTTCATTAATTCAAATATTTTGAGAGGTTCCTTGCAAAATCCATTTTGTGCACATTCTGCAATCAATCATTTCATTCCATGAGATGACATCTCTTTGAGGCATTCTATCAAACAATTCAAGTGTTTTGTCTATGATTCCATATCTTGCATATATGTCTATTAGAGCATATCCAACTATAACATCTAACAAAAATTCCCCTACCATTATGATTTGGTGCATGTTCATAGCTCATCCCAAAGCTCCCATTTTCGCATAGGCAAGGAGGACTCTGGTATTTTACTTGTGGAAATTTTATAAAAAATATATAATAATCAGATAAGAACCCTTTACTATTTAATAATTGACAAAAAAATTGAAAATTTGAGATATTTGCATTTGATATACTTATATTCATGTTTCTTTACAGGTTTCTAAAGGCCTTCTACAAAAGTTTGGACCTGACAGGGTTCTTGATACCCCAATCACTGAGGTTTGCAAGTTTCTAAAGCTAGAATGTGCTAATTGAAATCCCATCAAAAGACTTTTTTCCTTTATATCTTTTATTATTGAAATATATAGCCAATTTATGTTTGTGTGTATTCTGCCATTGCAGGCTAGTTTTACTGGCATTGGTGTTGGTGCAACATATTATGGACTGAACCCCATTGTGGAGTTCATCACATTCAATTTTGCTATGTAGGTTGGTGTTTTTACTACTCTTTAAGTGTTTTTCTTTTGGTTCTGAATGCTATTTTGTTTGTCTCATAATTTTGTACTCTAGTTTTGTTTATTCGAGTTTCATTTATAATATTTTGTTCACTAGGTAGAGTAATGATGTGATCTACATCATTGATGTGCCCTTCCTATTGTGTCCATGTTACCATGGCAGTAAGTCCACAACTAGAAAATCAGACCTATTCTTAGTATTTTAATACACAAGCTTTAGTTTGCCATCTAGAGTGATCTATCCATCCAAAATGCATGTGCCTCATTTGATTTGATAGACAAATCTCTACATGACAATATTTTGCAAAATATATGTTAATCACATGATAGACAAGGATGTAGATCAAAATAATCATTGGAGGTATGTCCTCAACGTCTCTAACGCCATGTTTGGACTTAATGGGCTTTAGTGCAAGTTGATTTTGATTCACATGACGACTTGTTAATTTCACATGGCTGAGCAATGGGTGAAGAATCGGCTTGACTATAGTTTGGTGCAGGGGCACCCTTGCAACATTATGTCTCCATTTTGTTTAATTTGGAATCTTTGCTTTGTAGTAGGATGGAAAGGAGTTAGGCTATTATAAAGATTATTAAGTCCAAAAAGTGCAAAAATGTAAACAAGATATAAAGTTGTCAACAATTGTTAACAAAGTTGCATAATTATGTAAAGGTAGTCGAAGAGTCATTTAAGTGACAAGGAGTTAGAAGTTGGTGGAAACTAAATAGACATGATGTGATGCCTTTAAAAAAGCTATTGTATGCATTTGTGGTTCGAGGGTGATTGAAGATTTGAGAAATAAAAGAATGAAGCACTGTTTTTTGTATTTTTCTCTAGAAATTCTCTGTGTTCAGCCTTTGTCCTGTAGCAACTCAATACAACATCATTACACCCTTGATAACCTTGAAGAATCAGAGATCTATCAATCACCATATCTTATACAGAATCATTTATTAGCAACCCTCAACATGACAATTTAATAACACAAGGAAGTAGATGATCATTTATTGCAAAAGCACATTCACTCAGTCTGATTTATGACTGACAAATCAGTTTTGATAAACAATAACATGGACTGACTCCAAGGCTTCATCACTTGATCCAAGGGTGTTTACAACTTCCTTTACACCTATTCTATATCACCACACCATATGAAAATGTTAGTTCCAATAATAAGGCAATAAACAACTACCCTTCCTACCTTTACTAGTCTGATTTTCACTATAAACTGTAACAAACAGTCATTAATAACTTTCAAAAAAATGATTATAAAGCCAATCGCTCCGGTACGATTCTAGATTACCTAATTATAGAACTTTTCTCCAATTTATAGCCAGATCCAACAGTTAAAAAAAACGTTATGGGGATTTTACTAGAACGGGTAACCCTTGGAAGGATTCCAAACTGTTTGTAAAAAAAGCATTATATCTTGCAAAATATAATGTGAAAACTCATGAGAGTGGATTTAAATGAAAGATACCAACCTCTACCAACATTCACCATCATTTCCAGATGAAAATAATAAGTTTCCAATCCGTACAAGCCTCTGTTGTAGTGACAGAGGTGTGGAAGTTGCAGAAAATAACTGATTTTATTAACTTTTAGAACAAATCTTCTTACAATCCTCCTCCACCACCATCATTCGACCTCTCTTACTCATATATATACTAACTACACCAAAACCAACCCATTTAACTGAATCCAACCATATTTTACTTGACCATTGGACAACATTTTATGACATTTCTTGCATTGACAACTTTTTATCAACATGACAATTTTTTGCAATATTTGGAATCTGACCACAAAACTTGATGTATGACCCTAATATATGTCAAAACGGAAAATATGAGTCTAATTGCACCATTTCTACTTATTTTGGACACACTTGAGTAGTTTGACCATGCTTGACATTATTGGGACCTCATAGGTCATTATGAACTTAATGGCTTTAATAGCCTTACAAAATGATTTGAATGGATTCCAAATGGTCCTTAGGACCTTATACAACCTTTACAAGACATTACAAATGAAAAAAAATACAAAATTCTTCATGAGACACCCCAATGAATAAGTGCTCCTGCATCATTAGCTTGATGTGTTTCTTTGGTCTCCTTAGGGGTATTGGCATTCATTGAGTCTATTTAAGATAGAGCTTATCTAGGTCTTCATTCCTTCCATACCATCATCCTTTTTCCACAAAAATTCATTGAAGGGGCTAAAAGTGCAAGTGTGATAGGAATTTTGTAACTACCATGAACCCTTAGGTGTTTGAGTGGGTTTTGAAAATTGCTTGTGAGATTTGAGAGGTATTGCTTTGCAAAATAGACCTAATTGGTCTTTAGGGACAGTGTGGAATCAAGCTTTAGGGTGTTTTGCTCCAAATAAACCCTAGTTGAGTTTAGCACATGTTAAATTTGGCCCAAAGGGGTATTCAAAACTGTCAAGAGTCCCTCTAGTTGTTAAGAAAAATTGTGAGAAAAGTTGGCAAAAACATATCTGTAGACCTACTAGGTTGAAAGCAGGGTTATAGTGGAAAGTTGTTAAGTCAAATTTTTGTGACCTTGATTGATGATTTATCTAACTTGGATTGTGTTGTTAAGGTGAAGACCATTCTCCCTTGCATCACATTCATACCCTACTCCAAAGCTCCCATTTTGGCATAGGCAGGGAAGATGCTAGCATAGGTTGTGGAATTTGGCTTCAGACCTACTAATTGCATTTGGTTGAAAGTTTCTAAAGCCTTTTCAGCAAATCCATTTTGTGCATATCCCACAATCATCGTATTCCATGAGATGGTGTCTCTTTCAGGAATTCTGTCAAACAGTTCACTTGCCTTGTCTATGCTTCCACATTTTGCATACATGTCTACTAGGGCAGTTGCAACTACAACATCTGACAAAATTCCTCTATTCTTTATTGTTTGATGGATGTTCATACCCTGTTCCAAAGCCCCTATTTTGGCACAGGCAGGAAAGATGCTAGAAAAGGTTGTGGAATTTGGCTCCATACCTGCCAATTGCATTTTCTTGAAAGTTTCTAAAGCATTTTCAACAAATCCATTTTGTGCATATCCAACAATAATTGTGGTCCAAGAGATGACATCTCTTTGAGGCATTCTATCAAAAACTTCACATTCTTTCTCTATGCTTCCATATTTTGCATACATGTCAAGCAAAGCATCCAAAAAGTCCTTTTTTGAGCATTTTTTAATGTTTTATGGAGTTTGACTTTGACCCACGCCCAAGGGTGTTAAATTTTAAGATCAGATTTAAATGCACAAAAATTAATTCAAAAATCAACACAAGGCAACAGATACGTTGGGAAAACCCTCCTCTTGAGGGAGAAAAACCCAACCAATTATATCTCTTATATTATTTAATCTCAACAAGAATGTCACTTATACAATAGGCTGATAAGAAGGCCAATATAAAGCATCACAATCTGATGCAAGTACAAAACTGAGAGATACAATCTACTAATAGTTATCTCAGCCTCCTCCTACTCAAATCTCAATCTGCTCTTGAGACAAACTTGTACATGAAGAACTTCGAACTTGATATGAATGCTAATTAATGAATAACAATGAGAGAATCATTAGCTATAAATACAATATGAAGAGAGAGAGACGTGCCTCTTCAAGAATACATGTTGGCCTTATTCAAAAGGCATGTCTCAAATAAACAAGAAGTCGACCTCCTTAAGAATCACACCTCCTCATTAATTCAATTTTCCACAATGAATAAATATTAAATATTATTTATCAAATGAAGTGACTTTTCATAAATCGCATCCATCAATTAAATATTATTTATCTAAAGGTGTGGTTAGTTTTGGGTAAATGTGTTTATCCTAGGAGAAAAGCTCTAACAGACTATTTTGCAGACCTATAAGCTTTGCATTCAGTTTATGCTTCTTCATTATATATGCTGGAAAAGGTTGTGGAGTCTGGCTTTAAACCTGCGAATTGCATTTGCTTGAAAGTTTCTAAAGCCTTTTCAACAGATCTAATTTGTGTATATCCTACAATTATTGCAGTCCATGAGATCACATTTCTTTGAGGCATTTT